>JANLIY010000247.1:0-42680 GCA_029490685.1 Schizonepeta tenuifolia | reverse complement strand
TGCAGTCTGCCATCACCATCCAGCTAACCTGCATGTATCACAAGTGTACACATGCCAAAATAATTTAAACTTTGCTCGACTAGAGCTATATAATTGAACTTGCCTTGCCAATGCATCACAAGTGTTAGTACAATTTAAAACTTTTACTTGTGCATGAAAAAATCATTTTCTTTTTTGGAAACGACTGCCCACCTGAGTGTTTAGGGTTTGGTCTGGGTAGCTGCATCCTTCTTCTTCGTTTACTTCTCATTCTTTCAAGAATAACATCTTATAAGGACAAGTCTACTTTTCTAAAAATGGAAACGAGTTCTAACGCTCGGTTAAAGGACTTCTACTTGACTCGACTTTTTCTTTAACTTATCTCGACTTATCTAACTCGATCTTTGTCGGTTTATACCCAAGTACTAAACTAGCAAACCTTCAGACTTGGGAACCCAATTCGATAACATCAGACAAATTCAACTTAAACAACTCACGAGAAACGAGAAATCACTATTCACATCACGTTTTTCGTCTTTTCTTGATTTCTCGAGTCAGACGTATTCAGAAAATTACGAAATTAATTTGAGTTCTAAAATCACAAATCATTTACATAAAGACTTTCACATCAAGAATCGGACATTCACAAATAAGGAAATGATCGACTTCGATAATTAATTTGGAAAAGAAAAATTTCGAAATAGAATAAAATATTCTAGAAAATTCTAGAAAATTAAATTAATCGTTTAATCATAATTATAATCTCGATTATTTATTCTAGACTCGGTTATTTGATCACGACTCAGCTATTCAATTATGTTAACTCGACACTGCTCGGTTTCTATAAATTATTAAACTTAAATTTAAATTTTAATGATATTAATTTTATTTCTATTTTAATAATTTAAGACTTTAATCATTTAATCGGAAATTAAAATCCGAAATAACTCTACTTAATAAGTCTTTCGTCTTTTCTCGCAAAACGTGTCATCGCTCGAAAACTTACTAAACTCGATTAGAAACATTCTAATTACTTCTAATTACTTATTGACTAGATTTATCTCTTTGTTTCTCATTTTATTTTTTAAATTTTCTTGTTTTATTAATTTAACTCGATTTTCATTAACGATTTCATTTCTCGACAACTTCTTCGTTTTGAATCGAATTCCTAAAATCCTTAAAAATTCATTCTTCTAATTCTTTTTATTCTATCATCCTTAATCTCATCAAATCCTTCATCAATTATTCATATATCATCAAAATTCCGAGAAACGAAGAAAAAGTTGGAATTCACTATTCATATTAGAGTTTTCTGGTCCTTTATTAATTTTTCTCTCAGACAATTTCTGACAATTCTCAAACCTATCTCAAAGCTTCTAAAATCATTTATAGACTCAAAAGACACTAATTAGACGAAATTCAGAAAAGTTCGATGAATTGTGATTACTCGAGAAAAGTTACTATTTATCCAAAAACGAAACTTCTCAGAATTTTCCGAAATTCAATTTCAAACTCAAACTCATATAATTATGCTCAGTCAAGTCATCACACACTCGATTCGGATAACCGAAACGGAAAAAATTACAT
This sequence comes from Schizonepeta tenuifolia, assembly GCA_029490685.1. NCBI lineage: Eukaryota > Viridiplantae > Streptophyta > Magnoliopsida > Lamiales > Lamiaceae > Schizonepeta > Schizonepeta tenuifolia. Next base: position 41,114 of record JANLIY010000247.1, on the reverse strand, counting down.
AAGAGCACTCAAGGGCATTTTGGTAATTTCACGAGCAAATTTCTTTTGCGGAAATTTTTATCACATAAAAGCACACATTTAGGCACATAAACTCAATTAAGGCGATCTTAAGGACTAATAAAAGATCGGGGTATTACATCCTCACCCCCTTAAAAGAAATTTTGTCCTGAAAATTGCTAATCTTGAGAGAAGAGCTCGGGAAACTTTTCTTTCATCTTGTCTTCTAGCTCCCACGTAGCTTCTTCCAGATCATGGTGTTGCCACCTGATCTGAACCAACGGAATCGATTTCGTTCTAAGCTACTAAACATTACGATCCAGTATCTCTTTGGGTCTTTTCTCGTAACTCAAATCGGGCTGAAGAGCTACATCTTCTTAGCGAATCACGTGCTTCGGATCGAACACGTACTTTCTTAATTGCGATACGTGAAACTTGTTATGCAAATTTCCAAAACTCGGCGGCAAAGCTAACCTATACGATACAGCTCCAATCCTTTCCAGGATTTCGTACGGTCCTATAAATCTAGGCTTTAGCTTTCCTTTGACTCCAAAACGATGTACTCCTCTTAAAGGGGACACTTTCAGAAAGACCATACTTCCTATCTCGAATTCTATCTCTGATCTTCGATTATCAGCGTACGACTTATGTCGACTCTGAGCTTCTTTGATCTTCTCTCGAATCTGACAAACAGATTCTATTATCTCCTCAATTGCCTCGGGTCCTACAACCTTTCTCTCTCCTACTTCGTCCCAGTAGAGCGGAGATCTACACTTCTTTCCATACAAAGCTTCATATGGGGCCATTCCAATCGTATTCGGGTAACTGTTGTTGTACGCAAACTCGACCAATGGTAAAATTTTCTCTCAATTGTCTCCTTTATCTAGCACCACGGCTCTCAACACATCTTCTAGAATTTGAATCGTTCTTTCTGACTGACCATCCTTCTGAGGGTGGTAAGCTGTACTGAATTGCAATTTCGTCCCTAGTTCATTTTGAAAACTTTCCCAAAAATGGGCGGTAAACTTGGAATCTCTATCAGATGTAGTCGAACTCGAGACTCCATGCAGTCGAACAATCTCTTTGACGTAAATCTGTGTCAGCTTATCTGACCCATAGGTGATAAGAATAGGTATAAAATGAGCGGATTTCGTCAACCTATCCATAATCACCCAGATGGTTGTATTTCCTTTCTTCGTCTTTGGCAAACCTATCACAAAATCCATATTAACATCTTCCCACTTCCATTTCAGAACTGGTAACGGTTGCAAGGGTCCATAGGGTCTCTGATGCAAAGACTTCACTTGCCAACATGCCAAACATCGTTCTACGTACAAGGCCACATCCTTTTTTATTCATTCCCACTAGAATTGTTGCTTTAAGTCCCGGTACATCTTTGTACTGCCGGGATGGGTGGTATATGGAGTATCATGGGCCTCACTCATAATCTCGTTCTTTAGTCCTTCATCATTTGGCACACAAATTCTACCACGAAACAACAAGGCATTGTCGCTCGACTCTCTGAAATCTTCAACTCCTTTCTTTCTTATTTTAAGCCTTAAATTCTCCAACTTCTCATCCTTTCTTTGACTGTCTATGATACGAGATCTCAAATCGGGCTCTACTATTAATGAAGCAATCACTTGTTCTGTCGTCTTTGGAGGTTGAACTATTTCGATTCTCATCTTTCCAAACTCTTCAATTAACTCCTTCTCATCAGATAGGAGAAATCCTACTTCCACATTTTTCTTTCTGTTCAGCGTATGGGCTACAACATTAGCTTTTCCAGGGTGATAAGAAATTTTGCAATCGTAATCTTTCACCAATTCAAGCCATCGTCGTTGCCTCATATTCAACTCCTTCTGTTCGAAGAAATACTTCAGACTTTTATGATCCGAAAAGATCTCACACTTAGCTCCATAGAGATGATGTCTCCAAATCTTTAGAGCATGTACCACTGTTGCCAACTCTAAATCGTGTGTTAGATACTCCTTGATGAGGCTGTCGTTCGCACTCTCAAAATAAATTTGTAGCCTATCCTCACAGCTATATAGTTAGCAAATAAGTACATGGTCGATCCACAAGGAGTTGAATGTTACTATCTCTTGAAACCTCATCCACCTGTTCAGAAAAGTTGGTTTTGCTATCTTGGTCACTAGGGCTCTCTTGCCCAATTCGAGAACTCAATTAAACACTGAAAAGTAAACAAAGAACTTGATCAATAATAAAGAGGACTTGGTCTGGATCTAGACATTGTTAAGTGAAAACTCTAGCATGGTCATTGGTGCAAATATATTCACCACACGCATGCATCGTTAGTTATAGGACTTGAATGCTGAGATCCCTTTTTACTCGTCACGCTCTCAACAAACCCTTCCCTTACCAATCCTTACTTAATCGGAGACGCTCCGCTGGCTCCCTACCTTGGGCAATACCTCTGTCGGAGTCATCGTCCAGTTTCTTGGCCAAGGAGCATTTATCTCTAGAAAGGCCTAACAAGGAATCATCACGTCTAACCCAATAGGGTAGACACCTTTCTCTAGTGTTAATCGATCTAAATCAAGGAGATGTTGGAAAACACTCCTACTCCCCAATTGATTGGTGATCTAATATTTCCTAAGTGATTAACGGCTTATTAACCCCCTATTCGTATTATCTCATATTAACAAGCTCATTAACATTATGGGAACACATGCATGCAACTATCTAGCACAATTTAGACCTCTCAAGCATTGGTTAACACTTAACTCATCTTGCCCAGACCAAGTATAAAAACTTAGCTAGACATAATCATAAAATAACAAACACATGAATTGAAGAACATAATAAACACTATATTAAAACTCACGAAGTCTGTGCAGCAAAATAAACTCGGCCAAAAGTGCCGATCAACAAAATACGAAATAAAGTATGCCCTTAGGACTTGTTTTTCTCCTCACCAACTCTCGAATAATTACAGGGAAAATAAAGCATAAAGGCAGCGTCTCATGCAGCAGCAGGGCTTCGATATTTATAGGAGAGTGCTTAGGGTTTGGGCCCCCTAGTCCTTAACATGGAAGGAATCCACGAGATACCTTGGGATGCAAGTAATACTTGATAAGCTCGACCCCAACAAGGAAAGTCACATCTATCTCCAATAGCTCCCTTGCGCATCCTAAATCTAGTCGGATAAGGAAAAATATTTAAGTTAGATCATATTTTCCTTATCCTTGTAGACCTAGGAGAGAAACTTCGCTTGTTGACCACGGCACTCCTCCTATCTGTCTTGGCCAATATGGTTCTCCCTGACCTGCTTCCAGAAATGCTGCTTCTTTTCCCTGTTTTGCCCAACTTCCACCTACAAGGCAGCAGACATCCTCCTGCCCAGTATATGTCCTCCCAGACATAGAAACAAGACAAAACATACACAAAGACTCGATCTAAACTACCTAAAACAGGCACTAGAAAGACACGAAATATGGACTCATCACTCCTTCTCATGAGGCTTTAGCTGTCTTGAAGCATAAGCTATCACTCTTCCATCCTGCATCAACACACATCCCAATCCTTTGGATGATGTGTGGGTAAACAAAGAATAGTCCTTTCCTGCTTTAGGAAGGGCTAACACTGGGGTTGTCGTCAGTCTCGTCTTGAGTTCTTGGAAACCTTACTCACATTCCTCCGTCCACTTAAACTTTGACTCCTTCAACAAACTCGTCATCAGCTTTGCTATTTTAGAAAATCCTTCTATAAATTGCTGGTAGTAACCTGCCAATCCGAGGAAACTACGGACTTCATGTATTGATGTAGGTGATTTCCACTCCTGAACTGCTTCAACCTTAGCTAGGTCTACCTTGATTCCTTCAGACGAAACAACGTGTCCAAAAAAATTCACTTCTTTTAACCAGAATTCACACTTGCTGAATTTGGCATACAACTTTTCTGATCTTAACCTTTCCAATACAATTCTGAGATGTTTCTCATGCTCTGCTTCATTCCTTGAATACACCAAGATATCGTTAATGAATACTATCATGAATTTGTCCAAGAATTCATGAAAAACTCGGTTCATTAAATCCATGAACATTGCTGGGGCATTTGTCAATCCAAAGGGCATTACAACGAACTCGTAATGACCATATCTTGTTCTGAACGCAGTCTTTGGAATATTCTCTTGTCTTATCTTCAATTGGTGATATCCAGACCTTAGGTCGATCTTGGAGAAAACACTGACTCCTTTCAACTGGTTGAATAAGTCATCTATTCTTGGCAAAGGATACTTATTCTTGAGTGTTATCTTATTGAGCTTTTTGTAATCAATACACATCCTCAAACTACCATCCTTCTTCTTCACAAATAGGATCAGTGCTCCCCAAGGGGAAACACTTGGTCGAATAAAACCCAAATCCAACAATTCTTGCAATTGAATCTTTAATTCTTGGAGTTCTTTTCGGAGCCATTCTCTACGGGGCTTTCGAAATCGAGGCTGATCCAGGCTCATGATCAATCGTAAACTCTAATTGTGTGTCAGGTGGTAATCATGGCAGAACCTTTGGAAATACGTCCTTAAATTCTTTCACAACAACTACATCATCCACTCTTAACTCTTGCTCTTCATTTTTATTCAGATAAATCAAATACACTTGTGTATCCTTCCTCTTCATCAACTTCTTAGCTTTAATGGCTGAGATGATTGGCATACTCCTTCTTGTTCTTCTCTCAACTCCGTGAACTATGGTCGGCTCTTCACTAGGAGACTGAAACGAAATTTGCCTCTGGTCGCATCGAATTGTTGCAAAATTCTTGGTCAACCAATCCATTCCCAAAATTATATTTACGTCCCACATCTGGATTAGATTCAGGGATTTCACGGATAACGAACGATTTCCGAGCTCAAATTCCAGATTCGAGCAAACACGCGATACTAACATAGACTCTAAGCTCTTGGTTCGACTCTTCTACATCTAAGCCAAGGGCACGCACTAGCTATAAACGAATGCGATGCACCAATATCAAACAAAATGATAATGGGCACACCTTTAAGCTTTTCCATACCTACGAGGTTTCCTTAGTCTTTGACTCCAGCTTTCTGCTCGAGCGCGAACACTCTCTGGTAGTACGGCGGCTCCTGCTGAGGGTGCTGCTGCTTCTGCGGCTGCAGCTAGCGTTGACCCTGGAGTTGCTTCGGTTGCGGGGCTCCTTGGATGGCTCTTATCTATGAAGACGGGTACGGGTTCAGTCTTCCACCACCCTATCCTTGCTGTTTACTTGGGCACTGGTTCGAGAAATGACCAGGTTGACCACAAGTGTAACAGATGTTGCTACCTGCCTTGCAGATGCCTTGATGCATCTTCCTACATTTTGCACAAGGGCGGAGTCCTAAGGGTCCATAAGACGCGCTGCTCTGGTTGCCATGTGGGGTTTCACTTTGTGAGCTTGCTGATGCTGCTGTCCTTTTCCTTGCCACGACTTCTTACTTGATTGGCTTCCACCACTCTACTTACCTTTTCTTTTGATATTCAAGCCGTGCTGGGAAGGTTGAGGGTTAGTAGCTGTCATCGTCTGGTTCTGGAATTGAGGAGTCGATGAAGATTGCACTCCTCTCTAAGGCTGCATTGCCAACTCCATGTCGAGGGCTCCGTTGAGGGCTTCACCATAAGTCAAACCACTCTGACTTGCAAGAACCACATGAATGTCCTGCCTTAGACCTGCTCGGAATAACTCGCACATCTTCTCATCGGTATCAACCTTTTTGGGCACAAAGCGAGCCAACTCACAGAATTCTTGATCGTATTCTACCACGGTCTTTTTTCCTTGTCTCAAGTTCGCGAATTCATTTGCTTTCTGCTTTCAATAACTTTTAGGTACGTACTTCTCATACAAAGCTTCCTTGAATTGATCCCACGTCAGATTTTCACGTTCTTCGGGAGTATACGTCCTTTGATTGGCTTACCACCAGTAATCGGCGGATCCTTTGAGCTGGTACGTCATGCATTCGAGACATTCGTGATCTTCGCAATGAAGAAACTTGAAAATTCGTTCGAGAGAATGAATCTAGTCCTCAGTTTCTGTTGGACTGCCTTTACCGTCGAAGGTTGGGGGATTTTGGCGAAGAAAAAGTTCTTTCACTCGACATTCATTTGGAGGGGTGGAGTAGGGTCTCGCTGTCCCTCATCCTCAATCGGTACTTATCAAGGCATCAAATAAAATTTAATTTAACATACTGTACAATTAAATCAATCATCTCAACCTTAAATATCTCAATCAAGTCATTCCTCAACTAAAAAATAATCAATGATTATGGGCATGCACCTCAATATTCACATATTCTCAATAAATAATTGCCAAAGAATAACTCATTTAATTAACTCAACTCATATCTCTTTACTCGATCTCATTTCAAACATAGATTGGGAATCTCGGATGCTCAAAAATAACATAAATACTTGGGAGACTCAAAGTTAATTTTAACGGCCTAACGACCTTTCTTTCATATCACCCGAATGATGGCCTCTTTGAAGGACTTATAACAAAATAAGGGATAAATATTCACAACTGAAAATTTCCCTACACGTCTACAAGGCGTTCTACACTTCGAATCGAACTAAACACGAGCTACCACTTCACGTCCGATTCTACTAACTATTCAAGCATCACATCATATATATACATCACTACAGAAAAGTAAAAAGAGTTCAACTCTTGCACAGAAAAGTAAATATTGTTAGAAACTTCCACAACTTCCTTGAACAGATCCTAAGCATAAGAACCATCATCGCTAGGGTCGTCACCTCCTTCTTGCTCCTCGGGGTCCTCTTCGGGATCTTCCTCCTTCGGATCCTCTTTGGGATCCTCATCTTCCTCTTTGTCACCCTGCCCCTCCACTGGAACCAATCTCTCAAGAAAGTCACAGTAGGTATGCCCGGGAACTTCCCACGGGTTTGTCATGTCGCCAGTCTGCTCGTCCTTAAATCGAGCGTTGACATCCTCCAACTCTTACTCGTCCCATGGGGGCGTCTCGGGGTCACTCTTGTCACGTCGAAAATATGTTGCCACATCGACTGTAAGGTCAAGCTCTAGCTCACGTCTCTGGTCGGACCTCACTGCCGGGGTTGGAGAAGACGAATACGGAGCAGAGAAGTGATCGCTCGGTAAAGCCTGAAGGTATCCGCTGCCTGTTTCGCTTGTTTTTGGTTGTTTTTAGTTGGGTTTATTCAGTGCATTTTGTTCGTTTGCTGTTGTGTTTTGTTTTATTTTTATATTCGGAATGCTCTAATGCTTTGGGTCGAGTTTTTGTTGGGAAAATGCAGTATATTTGTTTGAGGTGTTGGATCACGAGAGAAATGGCTAAGAAGTGTGTTAAGCGCTTGATTGATGGTCGACGTTCGCTGAATAGGAGGTGTGTTGGGCGATCGTTCGCTCTCGACGAGCGTCCAGCAGCGATGTGAAGTTCAGAGAATCATCTTGGACGATCATCCAAGGTCGGCGCTCGTTCAATGAATCTACAAGTTGGCGAGTGGGCTTTTAGAGAGGATACCCCAGCGGTCGTTCAGCCTCAACGATCGTCCACTTGGTCGAGAAGAGCTTCAGAGAGGATACCCCAGCGGTCATTCAGCCTCGACGATCGTCCACTTGGTCGAGAAGAGCTTCAGAGAGGATACTCCAGTGCTCGTCCACGTTCGACGCTCGTTCATTTAGGCGTGATGTTGTTGTGATGGACGATCGTCCATGTTGGGCGATCGTTCACTTTGAGGCGGCGATCTTTCCTTATAAATAGCCGAGCGATTTATTTCCTTAGTACGTTTTTCTCCAGTTTTTTTTCCGCGATATTCGTTCTCTTTTCTTTTGACGAACAGAATTTCGTTCCTTTTCTACTTCCAGTTCTTGTGTTCATCTAAACACTAGGGTAGATTATTACTTTTGATTCGTACGGATTTTGTGACAGACTTCTACTACTAATTAATTATCGTAAGTTTCTTTTATTTTGCATCTCAATTATGTTTATGATTCACTTTGTTTTTAGAACTAGGGTTTATATTACTGTCTAGATTAATTGTCTTTTTAATTTCTTAGAGTAATCAAAATCCCAACCCAATCAACCTTTATTGCTTTCTTTTTATTTTTCTGTTCTTGTCGTAATACAACAATCACCCTGTTAAGCCTTCCTTGTGAGACGATATTTGGGACAACTTATCTAATCTATAACAACCACGTTTAATTGCGTGTGACTTAGATTAATTTAGGTTGAACACTGCCTACTGTAGCATCGGCCACCGGATCCTCGAAGAACTCGTTGTCATCGCTATCGCCAGCACAGGTCGGCCTAGAAGGCTCGGCTAAAGGCTGAACTGGATAGGGAGTGCGGTCGCGGTGCATGAACTCCTCAAGCTAATCGTGTGAAGGCGGCAAGACTCTGATAGGGTTGTAAAAACCGTTTGGCTGCATGGCGATCGAGCTGGACGAATCAAAGGGGTCGTACGAGCGGATAGGGAGCACGTCTCCCGAGTATGGGTAATCCTGATAGGTGGCTCTGGGCTCTAGGGCTTCCGGCTTGGAACGAGGCGGTGAAGGGACACGGAGCGGGGCTGGTCCATCTTAAGGCAGAGGCGGGGGATCGAGGGCCAAACCATTCGGCTCGGTAAGGGGATCGATGTCGTACGATCCTAGAGGTGGGGCACTGTATTGAATAAACTTCCGAGAGATAGTAGCAATAAATGCATTGCAGTCGCCGTAGAGGTAGTCACCAAGATAATGGTGTCCGAGAAACCAGGGCACAAGCGATGCTGCCCAATCACGCGACTCTTAAGGTAGGGCATGAATCAGATGAATCATCCTATCTAACGCGCCCACGTCCATATACTTGACTTTCTCCCAAATCTTGTGATAAGGAGCTAAAAATTCAGCGATAGTCTCATGATACATCTTTCGAACATGCAGGTATTCCTGCATCCACCACATACTCGTTCTTGCTTCCCACAGATGTTTTATTGCTCAGGGTACATGGCAATTCTATTTCACGTAAACGTTTGCACGAACGTTCCATCCTTTTTTATTTCTACATAAAACACGAATTAGGGAAAGCACTCTAAAGAAATTAGTTATTCAAGCTACTTACCAAGCTTTCATCTCTACTTAAGCGCAATTATTAAACTGAATAACTCAAATAAAATTTTAAACTTGGAAAGCTTTTGAAAATAAAGCGTACCTGGTTGCCGGATGAGATGGGGAATGCTCGGTGTGTTACTGACTCAAACAAGTCTAGGAAATTAAATCTAGACTCGACTCACAAGAAAGTTTAAGCTTAAGAGCAGACGAGCTGCTCTGATACAACTATGTCACAACATGAATTTTAACGTATAAAGACGACTAAAATCCATTGGACAATGAGGTGAAACCTCGAAAAAAACACAACTCAATCAAGGGATCATGCTCCGGAACAAGGGAATATAGATTGAAAATGATAACAAATGATAACATGCTTTCAATTTTAATTTAAAGGAAGACGAGCAATGATTAAAAACTCAAGTGTCGGAATTGGAATATTAAACCATCACCAAGTCAGATCAAATATAAAAGTGAATAAAAATAAGTTTCGAGCATCATGCTCATTGTATCGACACCAAATATCAGAGTGTAAGTTTAACAAACAAATAGACATTGTTTTACAGCGGAATATAATCTCAAGTCCCACAATTACATATATGAAGATATGCAATTGTAAGCTTAAACTCCAAAAGAAGACTCGACTTATTCAAATAAACACACTGTCGAGCACTGTACGCCATCTCCATCCAGCTAACCTGCATGTTAAGAAATACATGCAGGGCTGAGTACTTCGTACTCAGTGAATACATGCCAAAATAATTTAAACTTTGCTCGACTAGATCTATATAATTGAACTTGCCTTGCCACTGCATCACAAGTGTTAGTACAATTTAAAACTTTTACTTGTGCATGAAAAAATCATTTTCTTCTCTGGAAACGACTACTCACCTGAGTGTTTAGGGTTTGGTTGGGTAGCTGCTTCCTTCTTCTTCGTCTACTTCTCTACTCCACTCGTTCATTCAAGAATAACATCTTATAAGGATGAGTCTACTTTTCTAAAAACAGAAATGAGTTCTAACGCTCGGCTAAAGGACTTCTACTTGATTCGGGTTTTTCTTTAACTTATTTTCGACTTATCTAACTTGATCTTTCTCGGTTTCTACCCAAGTACTAAATCAACAGACCTTCAGACTCGGGAACCCAATTCGATAACATCAGACAAATTCAACTTAAACAACTCACGAAAAATGAGAAATCACTATTCACATCACGTTTTTCATCTTTTCTCGATTTCTCGAGTCACACGAACTCAGAAAATTATGAAATTAATTCTTGATTTCTAAAATGGCAAATCATTCACATACAGACTTTCACATCAAGAATCGGACATTCACAGATAGGTAAACGATCAACTTCGATAATTAATTTGGAAAAGAAAAATTTCCAAATATAATAAAATATTCTAGGAAATTCTAGAAAATTAAATTAATTCTTTAATCATAGTTATAATCTCGATTATTTATTCTCAAATCGGTTATTTGATCACGACTCAACTATTCAATTATGTTAACTCGACTCTGCTCGGTTTCTATAAATTATTAAACTTAAATTTAAATTTGAATTATATTTCATTTCTCTTTTAATAATTTAAGACTTTAATCATTTAATCGAAATTAAAATCCGAAACTAACTCTACTTAATAAATCTTTCGTCTTTTTCTCGTAAAACGTGTCATCGCTCGGAAACTTACTAAACTCGATTAGAAACAATTCTAATTACTTCTAATTACTTATTAAGTCGATTTATCTCTTTTTTTCTCATTTCCTTTACAAATTTTCTTGTTTTATTAATTTAACTCGATTTTCATTAACGATTTCATTTCTCGACAACTTCGTCGTTTTGAATCGAATTCAAAATTTTTGAAAAGAGACTCTAATTGTTTTAACATTATCTTCATCATCGATTCATCACATTCATATAATCTAACATGAATCATCAAGAACTATCAACCTTCATCATCACTTTAATTTCGATTTTTATTAACAAAAATTCCTAAAAATCCTTAAAAATTCATTCTTCTATATCCTTTTATTCTAGCATCCTTAATCTCATCAAATCCTTTATCAATTATTCATATATCATCAAAATATCATCTTTTCATAAAGAACATCATCAAAAACATCAAGAACTTCATCTTCTTCATACATACATACATTTTCGGTACACACTTATATACATGCTTCATCATTTTTCTCATTTAATCATGCACATCAAAACTCCTAAATCATAATCTAGAACACAAATCCATCACAATAATCATACTTGAATCATTAACAAAAAATTATCCAAAAATTATAAAAATTTTCGGTACAAACACATACATATATATAGATATATATAATTTTTTCTCTTTCAATTTCATCACACATACATTGTCACAGCCCGAAATCCGGTGTGTAGGAACGACCAGACTCCATTGGAGTGTGAAGGTGAAACCATCAAATAAAACAAACCACTTATGTCTCAACTCAACTTTAACATTAACCCGAATGAATTAAAAATGTGAAACCAGCAAATAAAACTCGACTCAACAATGAATCGATCAAGGGAAATAAGGTTTCAACACGACATGAATATAATCAAACTTTCATCACATAGCTCAACGATGAACGAGCTTAATAATTTACAAAGTTACTCAAAAATAGGGTTAAGTGTAACAACATTATGTGGTTCAAAAGTAGGGTAAGTAAACGAAATTCAAAGCATTGTTTTGAGCGCACGGCTCATTGTTATCAGAGTTATCAAAATATTAACATATCAAAAGATTGTTAAGCAGTGGAGACATCACTTGCTCACAACAATTACATGTATGAAGACATGTAACTGTCGACTCAACATCCAAAAGGTTAACACACCACCAAGACCATCCATACTATCCTCATCCGTAGCTAACCTGCACGTTTAGAAATACATGCAGGGCTGAGTACTTCGTACTCAGTGAACACATTGTCAAAAACAGGTTCAAAAGCTTGCTCTTAGAGCTATATAATTGAACTTGCCTTGCCACTGCATCACAAGTGTTAGAACATTTGAAAACATTTTACTTGTGCATACATAAATCATTTTACCATTTTCAAAATCATGACTGCGCAGTCAAAACATATATATATAAACAGGCATGAATCATCTACCACATCAACTTTGTGTTGAGAAGTAGGCCTTCTTCCCAAACACTGCAACCGGCTAAACTGAAGTAAAGCTTACAGTCACCATCATCAATCAATTAACCACACGTGGGTTCATGCCTTTCACAGGATAATATAACTTATATAGATGATAAAGCATACCAAACTCAGATAAATGACAAGTCAATTAATTTCAAAAGCTCACATAATACTAATCAATAAGTAATAGCATTCATCGAAGTTTTGGTCTCAAAAAAGCCCACCTCGCTTCTGGTCTTTTGGAGTCGGGGTTGCTTACTTTACGCTTTTTCCGATTATTTCGTAGTCCCGCTCGGCCCTTCAATAACATGATCGATTAAACTCGAACTTATCGATTTGAAAAAATGTATAATAGACTTAGGGCTCGGCTAATGGACTTCTACTTTAGTCGGGTTCTTCTTAACTTATCTAAGCTTTTCTACGTCATTAACTTTCTCATTTTCTCGTTCACAGATCATCGTCCTTACTCGGTTTCTAATTACTTCTCAAACTCTGATTCTCGTTACTAATATCTTAATCTTCACATAAATCGACAAGTTACTACTTAACTCGTCTTAAACTTCCCATAAATTCAATTTACATGAACTCAGCAAATCATATCATCAAATCTCAACTATTTTCATCATATATAAATTATACGCAGCTAAGCACTTATTTCAACAATCAAACATTCACATCGGAGATCAAACATTCATATTATAAACACGTATTCACATCAATATTCAAACATCGTCATCATACTCAAGCATCAATATCAACATCTCAAACACTTATATTAAATAAGTAATTATCTTACTAGAGAGGTTAATCCTACTTAATCGTTTAATCATACTCAAACATCGAAGTTTATATAAACAACTCACGTCTTAACATAATCACATAGTCAAGTGTTAAACTCCTATAACTATCTTATATCTTAGACATAATCACTTAATAACTTATAACTTAATCATATTTTCATCATAATGAGTTATTGCTCGGCTTTTAGTTTTTAAAACTCACAACTTTGACTCTTTAACGAAAATTATTTCGTTAAACTCATATAATAATAATCATTTTTGAATTTAAATAATTAAACTTATACTACGTATTTCTTGACTTAAAAATACGTCATTATTATTTTCTCAAAATACATATTCATACACGTACAAAATAATCAACTAAATACTTAGAATAAAATAATCATTATTTTATCTTTTCTTTTATTTAAAACTCAATTTTCATTTTATTTAATAAAAACTCGGCTTTTCTCGTAAAAACTTTACTGCTCGATAACTTCTACATCTTAACTCCTTTTTAAGCTATTCAAAAAAATAAACTTGCTTTATTCTACTCAATTAACATCATCAAAGCACTTATCACATCATATAACATCAATTACTCATCATAAAAATATTTTAAATCTTTTAAAAGCATTATTTCTCTTCACATAATATAATTATTCTCTCGTTTTTCATCCTCTACTACTTTTCTTAATCGATTAATATTCCGTCACATCAATTAAGCTTTCAAAGCACACTTTAAGAACATAAACAATCATCTTATAACTCACATCATTCAAACATTTCATTTCTAATGAAAATATTCCATTTAAATCAAATATTCTATTATTATTGTTACTACTTCTTTAATAATGGTTCTTTTAGCTTCTCGTTTGAAATAACGAACTCAAATATGAACATCTTATCTCTTAATCTCATATCATGTCTTATATCTCATATTACCTTATAGAAATTTCATTTTCTTTTATTCTATTTTTCTTTTTATCCTCAAATATTAATATTATTATTAATATTATTTTTCTTTCATTTGTCATCATTCCAATTTTATCATCAATCAAAGAAATATTTTTCTTTAGACTTATACTTTCATTGACTTGTTTTTCTCACTATTCCCTTTTTATTTTATATATATATATATATATCTCAAAATTCATAGAAAATTTGTAAGACTTTATTTTCTACTCAATTTATTCAAAATAAACTTAATATCATCATCATCATCATCATCATCATCATCATTATCATATCATATTTCATCAAAATCATCAAAAATCATTTTTTTCTCATAATATTACATATTCCAATTTTTTTATAAAAATTCATAAAATTCATATCATGACTTAAAAACACATCTTGATCATATCTTTATATACCATCATGCTCATAGACATCATATCTTTCATAAAATTCATAAATAATAATTTATCCATATTTTCCTCTATTTTTCACCAATTAAATTCAATAAAAATTCAATAAATTCACCAAAAATTATCATCAACACATATATGCACATAAATCACATGAAAAATCATAATAAGCATATATAATCATCATATCATCAAATAAGCATCAAAACTCATTAAGAACTCATTTTTCCTAATTTTCTCATTTTAATCGATTTAGGGCTTTTAACCTATCTTAGGTTCTTCCATCTTTTTAACTCCTAAATCATGTTTTAAACCTCATCTTGATCATCATCTCATCATCAAAACCCTAAGGTTTGCCTATGCATAAAGTAAACTCAAAATTTCACATATACTCAAGTCAAATAATTCTTGTCATACAAGACAATTATATACTCAAATATTGTCATTCATGACACATACTCATTTTTCAAATTATACTCAGTCATTCGTCATTTAATTATGACACATCTTCATTATTCACATATCAACTTCATAAAATCATTCTTGATGAAATAACTCGTTTAATTTTCTCAACTCTTACTTCTTCTTTTACTATTGACTAAAAAATAATTGATATCTCGGATATTCAAAATACTATTGGCATTTAATGAGACTCAAAGTTGATTTTAACAGCCTAATGGCTCATCATATTATCATCCGAATCGATGGCCTCATTGTGAGGACTTTACCGAAGATTAGGGATTTATCCTTTACATCGGAAATTTACTCTAACTTCGCCACACATACTACTCCTACTATCATCATACTCAATAGATATGCATCAAGTTCATAATTTACATCACTGCATAAAATAAAAGAGTTGGTTTTTCAGCATAAAATAAAAATTGTTCCATCATTCCACAAGCTTCCTTGAACTGACTACTAGGTTCGCAACCCTCCGTCGCTGACATTATTTCCTCCATCATGTTCTTCCTCGGGATCTTGTTTTGGATCCTCATTCAGATCCTCATCGTCATCGTTTCCACTTCATTGGCCTTCTGCGGCGGCCAACTCCTCGTAGTAGCCATTGTAGGTATGCCCTAAGACATCCCACTGGCTTGTCACTTCTCGAATTTGATCGTTCACGAAGCAATTATTAACATTCTCAAACTCGGATTCATCCTATTGAGGATGTTCCTGATCGTACTCATGAAGAAGATAAGATCCTACGATATTGTCGACCACTCGTTCTCTCTCTTGGTGGATTTTGGCCAACAAAGATTCTGGATCTTCATAGGGAGAAACGTAGTTACCATTTGGAGCAGATTGAAGATATCTTCGAGCTATTTTGGCTTCACTGGCTATAGATCTTAGCCTTCGATTTGGCCTATTCCTTATGCATCTCGTCCTAGACGACTCTGCTAACGACGGAGCAGGAGAAGGAGAATGACCACGACGCGTAGACGTCTCCGGTTGATCAAATCGACAAGATGGAACATCGATATGGTCATAAACTCCATTTGGTTGGATCGCAAATGAGCCAAAAGAAGGACAAGGATTAAGTGGTTGAACAGGAAACACATTTTCCAAGTATGGATCTTGCTGAAGAGGAGCTCTCGACTCAAAACGAGGTGAAGAAGGAACTCGGGGAGGAAGTGGCTCAATATGAGGCTGAGGTTGATTAGAAGCAAGGTCATTTGGTATTGATGGTAAATTAACTTCGTATGGTCCCGGAGAAGGAGCACCATACTTAATGAATTGACCGGATATTTTCGCAATAAGACCATTGCAACTACTATAGAGATAATCGCCCATATACTGAACTCCAACATATTTTGGCATCAACGACGCTGCCCAATCGCACCACTCATCAGGTAACGCCCTAATTAAACGAATTATTCAGTCTACGACATCTACGTTCAGGTACTGAACTACCAGCCAAATTTTGTGAAATCAGGCTAAAAATTCTGCGATTGTCTCATCATAAGCTTTCCTAATATGCAAGTATTCTTGCATCATGGCCTGGTTTGCTTCCTCATCCATCCTATATATTTAACAACGAATTAGACATATTGAATCATCTATATACACCACATTTGAACTTCCAACCACTACCTACTCGTTTTTGCGTTTCAAAGAGGTTTTATTGCCTGAACTACTGGGCAATTCCATTTCTTTACATCGTTTGCACAATCGATCCATCCCCTTTTTCGTTTTCCACATCAAAGCACATAAATTAGGGACAACGTTCTAGAGAATATCTAGTTTGACTTATTTCTGTACGAACACAGATATCATACTGAATAACTTTAAAATCAATTGCAACTTCAAAGCTTTTAGGAAAATACACGTACCTGGTAGCTGGATGAGATGGGGATGATTGGTGTATTATTAACTCAGACATGCCTAGAGAACAAATCTAGACTCAACTATCAAGGGAAGTTCATACTTCAGAGCAGTCAAACAAATAGACAGACAGACAGACCTTAGAGCAGACAGACCCGCTCTGATACCACTTTGTCACAGCTCGAAATCCGGTGTGTAGGAATGACCAGACTACATTGGAGTGTGAAGATAAAACCATCAAATAAAACAAACCACTTATGTCTCAAACTCAACTTTAACATTTACCCGAATAAATTAAAAATGTAAAACCAACAAATAAAACTCGACTGAATAATGAATCGATCAAGGGAAATAAGGTTTCAACATGACATGAAGATAAACAAACTTTCATCACATAGCTCAATGATGAACGAGCTTAATAATTTACAAAGTTACTCAAAAATAGGGTTAAGTGTAACGATATTATGTGGTTCAAAAGTAGGGTATGTAAACGAAATTCAAAGTATTGTTTTGAGCGCACGGCTCATTGTTATCAGAGTTATCAAAATATTAACATATCAAAAGATTGTTAAGCAGCAGAGACATCACTTGCTCACAACAATTACATGTATGAAGACATGTAACTGTCGACTCAACATCCAAAAGGTTAACACACCACCAAGACCATCCATACCATCCTCATCTGTAGCTAACCTGCACGTTTAGAAATACATGCAGGGTGAGTACTTCGTACTCAGTGAACACATTGCCAAAAACAGGTTTAAAAGCTTGCTCTTAGAGCTATATAATTGAACTTGCCTTGCCACTGCATCACAAGTGTTAGAACATTTGAAAACATTTTACTTGTGCATGCATAAATCATTTTACCATTTTCAAAATCACGACTGCACAGTCAAAACATATATATATATAAACAGGCATGAATCATCTACCACATCAACTTTGTGTTGAGAAGTAGGCCTCCTTCCCAAACACTGCAACCGGCTAAACCGAAGTAAAGCTCACAGTCACCATCATCAATCAATTAACCACACGTGGGTTCCTGTCTTTCACAGGATAATATAACTTATGTAGATGATAAAGCATACCAAACTCAGATAAATGGCAAGTCAATTAATTTTAAAAGCTTACATAATAATAATAATCAATAAGTAATAGCATTCATCGAAGTTTTGGTTTCAGAAAAGCCCACCTTGCTTCTGGTCTTTTGAAGTCGGGGTTGCTTACTTTACGCTTTTTCCGATTATTTCGCAGTCCCGCTCGGCCCTTCAATAACAACATCGATTAAACTCGAACTTATCAATTCGAAAAAACGTATAATAGACTTAGGGCTCGGCTGATGGACTTCTACTTGAGTCGGATTCTTCTTAACTTATCTAAACTTTTCTACGTCAATAACTTTCTCATTTTCTCGTTCTCAGATCATCGTCCTTACTCGGTTTCTAATTACTTCTTAAACTCTGATTCTCGTTTCTAATATCTTAATCTTCACATAAATCGACAAGTTACTACTTAACTCGTTTTAAACTTCCCATAAATTCAATTTACATGAACTCGGCAAATCATATCATTAAATCTCAACTATTTTCATCATATATAAATCATATGCAGTTAAGCACTTATTTCAACAATCAAACACTCACATCGGAAATCAATCATTCATATTATAAACACGTATTCACATCAATATTCAAACATCGTCATCATACTCAAGCATCAATATCAACATTTCAAACACTTTTATTAAATAAGTAATTATCTTACTAGAGAGGTTAATCATACTTAATAGTTTAATCATACTCAAACATCGAAGTTTATATAAACAACTCACGTCTTAACATAATCACATAGTCAAGTGTTAAACTTCCATAACTACGTTATATCTTAGACATAATCATTTAATAACTTATAACTTAATCATATTTTCATCATAATAAGTTATTGCTCGGCTTTTAGTTTTTAAAACTCACAACTTCGATTCTTTAACGAAAATTATTTCGTTAAACTCATATAATAATAATAATCATTTTTGAATTTAAATAATCAAACTTATATAACGTATTTCTTGACTTAAAAATACGTCATTATTATTTTGTCAAAATACATATTAATATACGTACAAAATAATCAACTAAATACTTAGAATAAAATAATCATTATTTATCTTTTCTTTTATATAAAACTCAATTTTCATTTTATTTAATAAAACCTCGGCTTTTCACGTAAAAACTTTACTGCTCGATAACTTCTACATCTTGACTTCTTTTTAAGCGATTCAAAAAAACAAACTTGCTTAATTCTACTCAATTAACATCATCAAAGCACTTATCACATCATATAACATCAATTACTCATCATAAAAATATTTTAAATCTTAAAAACATTATTTCTCTTCACATAATATAATTATTCTCTCGTTTTTCATCTTCTACTACTTTTCGTACTCGATTAACATTCAGTCATATCAATTAAGCATTCAAAGCACACTTTAAGAACATAAACAATCATCTTATAACTCACATCATTCAAACATTTCATTTCTAAAGAAAATATTCCATTTAAATCAAATATTCTATTATTATTGTTACTACTTCTTTAATAATAATTCTTTTAGCTTCTCGTTTGAAATAACGAACTCAAATATGAACATCTTATCTCTTAATCTCATACTCATGTCTTCTATCTCATATTAACTTATAGAAATTTCATTTTCTTTTATTCTATTTTTCTTTTTATCCTCAAATATTAATATTATTATTAATATTATTTTTCTTTCATTTGTCATCATTCCAACATCATCATCAATCAAAGAAATATTTTTCTTTAGACTCATACTTTCATTGACTTCTTTTTCTCATTATTCCCTTTTTTTTATATATATATATATGTCACAGCCCCAAATCCCGAGGGACGGCAGAAGCCGGGAAGCGACTGGGGTTGGATTAAAGAAGCGAGGAAGAAGGGGCTGTGACAGAGTGGTATCAGAGCGACGTTCGTTTTCTGCTCTGCTTCTGAGTCAATCTTCTAGTATGAGTTAGTGTGAGTCATTCTTTCAAGTACGAGTCATTTCTTTAAGTAATATCCTAAAGTGGTATTTGTATACTAGTCTTTCTCCGAGAAATAATATAGAGTATCCGTTTGTACTCTATATCGAGTCTTCTTTCAAGTCATGAGACATGGTATTTATGTATACTCTGGATCAGAGTCGTTTTTCCAAGTATGAGATAAGAGTTAGACTATGATGCTAAGATTGAGAACGTAGAAGTCAACTCAACCGCCCGCTACGTCGACTCAACGAGGAAAAGTGAAAGAATTTTATAATGAGATTTCTTTTAAATAAGGAATTTATGAGCAAGTATTCAATAAAAATTTGAAGACGAGAATGAGTTGTGTTTTAAAAATGAGAATTTTACAGAAGTGTAATTTTTATACTTACATAATTATGCGATAGTACAAGTACTATCTTATGTGAAAATATTTGCACAATGATTTCCTTTTTATGAAAAATTATGCGGATACGAGAATATAGTCAGATTTTAGGGAATTTTCCCGGTTCAATGAGAACGTAGACGTGGAACCTAAGAACTTTCCAGTTCTTCGAGAACTTAGACGTTTTTAAGAAACGTTGTTTTGAAATGATTTCGAAAGGAGATCCCTAACGTGAAAAGGACTCCTCTGATGAATGTCACGTGCGCTTAGTGACATGAATAAAGATTCGGCAAAGTCGAACTTGTCGTCTAAGAATTTTCTGCGAGGGAAAAGAAATAAAATGAATAAAAATAATTCAATAAATCGTGTTAGTAAAAGAAGGGAGCGATTAGACGTTCGAGAAGCTTTCGGCTTCGAGTTAAGAAGTATATGAACGAGACGACGAAAATTGAATAATTTGAAATCAAAGCCAAAAAAATAAGTGAACATTACTTACGTGTAAGTAATGTAAATAACGTCAGTTCGCGACACGTCATTTCTTTTCCTTCTCGTTTCGTGTTGCGATAGGGTTCGCTTGATCGAACTTTATAAAGAAAATCGTAGAGTTTATTAGAAGTCGAGTGCAAAGCTTGATTAATTTTTTTTCTTCTTTCCATCGATCGCCCGATTCCAGCGACGACAACTGGAACTTAGTTTTCCAGGAAATTATTCTTAAGTTATATTTCATTTTCTTTTTATGGAATTAAATTCCATATTTCGTCTTGAGCGACGACTACAATTAGTACGAATATCAAGAGTCGTAAGCGATAAATTCTTTTGAAAATGGATGTTACTTTTGAATAAGTAACATGAACGAAGTAAATATACTTTGTTTTAATAAATGAAAATCGTTAAGAGTTAATGAGTTAAGAAATAAAAGAAATAGAAGAATTAAAATGAGTAATAATATGGTGAAAGGAAAAGAATGAAAATAAAATCTTTAATTTTACGTATATAAATATATATATGTTGTTGAGTGCAATTTCTTGAATTGCTAGAAGTCTTAATAAGTGGTTGACTTAAGTGTTGATGTTACAATTGAATAAGGGATATTCATTTTGTAATTTATGTTTTCGTTAAGATAAGTTATTTTCTTTCCCTACCTGTTACTGATCCGTGTTTCCTTAAAACTTTTGTAGGATGGCTAGGACTCGTGTTACGGCTCGGAAGAGCCAGTCTTTGGCCTCCTGCGAGTGCACCATAGTTGATATGTTGCAGGATGAGTACTACGAGTTCGAGGTACACTATGGAGAAGAGGATGTGGGACAGATTGTTAGTAACTTTTCTTCGGCCTACTACCCAGTGAGACATCTGATCGGGAGAGTCAGGCGATATTAGATTTGATCGTACACCTACCGGACGAGTGGTGCGAATGGACGCACCGTGCAGCTTGGTACTTCTTGGGGATTTTCGGCGACGACACGGAGCCGACCGGCAACTACGCCGGATTCGCCCTGTGTGTGCACAGGCGTTTCTTTGAGAGCAGGTTTATGCTTCCCCTTCCTTTAGAGCCACACATCCCCTACAGTCACTTTCCAGCCGAGACGGAGCTTGAGGAGCTTGACTTAGACCCGGAGTACTTAGCTTTGTTAGAGTTGCCACCAGACGGTGTACTTGAGGAAGAGTCTGAGGCTGAGTTAGAGCAGCCAGAGGAGGACGAGGAGACAGTAGTTACACCAGAGTCACCACCGGTTGAACAGCAGATTGAGGAGTTGATCCCAGGCCTAGGTTTTGTAGAGGTTGACGCTGAGACAGCCGCACTGTTGGGGTTGTCTTCACCGTTTGTGCCTGACATTTGTGTTCGGATCAGGGGACCGTTGGAGACAAGACTGTACAGAGAGGGACCAGACTACCAAGAGATCGACGCGGAGCTCGCCGCCATGTTAGAGCTGCCTTCTCCACTTACGCCACTCGAGGAGATCTACGCGAGGTGGGGAGTAGTCCGACAGCAGATGGAGCAGGCAGGACCGTCCAGAGTCCGTTCTAGGGAGGAGTTCGAGTCGGGTTCAGGTTCAGTTCCCGAGCACCTTCTTCCCCTGAAGAAGCGTGCGAGAGAGGTCAGAGAGGACGACTTGGTCTCCGACTTGGAGGAGACTGTTTCTGAGGCACCCTCACCCACCCTGCTTACACTTGATGATGGTTCTACTCTGAGGGTGGACGAGGCACTCGAGCTGGTTTTTGGTTCAGAGTCCGAGGAGGAGGACCCGGAGGAGAATCTTGAGGAGGATTCGGAGGAGGATCCGGAGGAGGACCCTGAGGAGGACCCAGTGGAGGGTTGTTAGGATTTTGCAGACTTCGGGGTAGTTATTGGATTCTTCTGCAGTTTAGTAGGCAGTGCTTTATAGATATGGGTAAATATCAGTAGTAGTAGTAGCTCTTTGTCCTGTATAGAGTCGGATCAGTAACTAGTTAGTTTTGAAGTACTCTAGCGGATACGAAATTTTATGAATCGTTTCCGTTCTAGTACTCTAGTAGATACGGAGTGCAGCTTGTTAGTGCACCCAGTAAATAGTAGGCAGTCAGCCTAGTTTAGACTAATAGTAGTCTAACCCTTTTGTATAAGTCCTCGTTAGAGGCAAAAGTAATATTCTTTTGGATGTATATATATATATGACCCGTAAAGAGGGTTTTTAAATCAAGTAAATCTCTTATGAATCAAGTAATAAAAAAAATTAGAATGTTAAATGAACTCGTGTAACGAGGAAATGAGTTTAACTCGAAAGTTAAAAGATTAAGGAAATGATATCAAAGCTATGTTCGATATGTTGTTCCATGAATTTGATTAAGTTGAGAACGAGCTAGTAAGTGCTAAGTGTAATTAACAAAAGGAAACTAATGAGAATTTTCAATTCTTCTCTAGACTAAAGAAAATGCCGCCGAGAAATGTTAACAACAGGAGAGGTCGAAGACCTGGAAGGCCGAGAGGACGTGGTGGACATCAGTCAGAAAATAACCAAGAACAGGAATATGAGCGGAATATCACCCCATCCCCATCTCCACCCCCATCACCATCACCACCACCTCCACCACCGCCCCGTAGAGATATTGAGGATTTTTTCCTCAAAAGGAACCCTCCAATGTTCAATGGAACTGGAAGCCCTAGCGATGCTGAGCTATGGGTGAGGTCGACCAAGAAAAATTTCAAGCTCCTCAGATGCACTGATGAGGAGAGAATGCTGTGTGTCGCATTCCAACTAACAGGCTCGGCAGATTACTGGTGGGAAGCAAGACAGAAGGTGATACCTACTGAGCATCTGGCTCGTTTTTCGTGGGAAGAGTTTAAGGAGATTTTCTTTGACAAGTACGTCCCCAAGACGTATAGGGCACAGAAAGAGGCCGAATTTTATAATCTGAAGCAGGGAAAGCTGACTGTGACGGAATCAGGGGCAGAGCAATTACCAGGGGAAGAGAAAATGGAACGGAGGAGGTAGCGGAGGATACAGTCAGGGCTACAACAATCAGGGAGGACAGAAAAGGGGCTATCAGCAGCCTGCCAACAACAACAACAATGGCAAGAGGCCGTGGGGAAGGGAAACAACCAATCGGGGTTGTTCATTCAGGGGAACAGGCAGAACTCGCCATGGAAGGGCAATAATCAGTTAAACCAGCCACAAGGGCAACAGAGGAATTTTAACTTGGGAGCGAATAACCTAGGGAGGGTTACCATCCCTGTCTGCCCGAAGTGCAACCGAGCCCATCCTGGGGTCTGCCAAATAGGTACCCCCAACTGTTTCAATTGTGGACAGAAGGGGCACATGAAAAAGGACTGCCCTAAACCGCTTCAAGCAGTACCCCTCCGAGCCATCCAAGCACAGCCGCAGCAGCCGCCTATGAACCAGCAGCAGTTTCAGCAGCATGCACAGCAGCAACAGAATGCGAGGGCATGCGCTATCAAACAAAGCGGTCAGCGCAAAGGAAAAGGCAATTTAGCAGGTGGGAAAACTCCACAACACCCCCATTAAGATACTGTTTGATACTGGCGCATCGCATTCTTTCATTGCTGGCTCATGTGCCGATAACTTAGACATCAGACCTGTAAGAGCTGCACAATCTATGAGAGTAGCCACACCTTCAGGAGAGATCACTACTTCCACGCATGTTTGCTCTAACCTAGAACTAGAAATCGGAACTCATAAGGTTATAGCAAACAACCTAAAATGTTATGATAATGTGGGACGTAGATATAATCTTAGGAATGGATTGGTTGTCAGAGAATTACGCCACGATTCTCTGCAACGAGAGAAAAATTTCTTTTCAGCCGCCGGGTAAAGAACCGACCGAATTCCACGGAATTTCAATGGGTAGAGGCGTACCAATTATATCAGCCCTTCAAGCCACAAAACTCATGAAAAAGAAAGGTACCACAGCCTATCTTGTGTACCTAATTGGAGAACCAGGAGCCGAGAAGACCATTCAGGACGTAAAAGTCGTGAACGAATATGAAGATGTTTTTCCAGAAGTACTACCAGGATTGCCACCAGATCGTCATGTGGACTTCGATCGATTTAGAACCAGGAGCAGCTCCTAAGTCTAAAGCCCCTTACAGAATGGCACCGAAGGAACTGGAAGAGCTCAAAATCCAGTTACAGGAATTACTAGACCTTGGTTTTATCAGGCCAAGCGTTTCACCTTGGGGAGCACCCGTACTTTTTGTTAGGAAAAAGGACGGATCGATGAGAATGTGCATCGATTACCGAGAACTGAACAAGATCACTCTCAAGAACAAATATCCTTTGCCAAGGATCGAGGATCTGTTCGATCAGCTTAAGGGTGCAGGAGTCTTCTCCAAGATAGATTTGAGGTCAGGGTATCATCAACTCAAGATCAAACCTGAGGATGTACCGAAGACCGCTTTTAGAACTCGATATGGCCACTACGAATTTTTTTGGTGCCATTTGGTTTGACCAACGCTCCAGCCGTATTCATGGACCTTATGAACAGAGTCTTCCACCCCTACTTGGACAAATTTGTTCTAGTATTCATTGATGACATCCTCATTTACTCTAAGAATGAGACGGAGCACGAAGAACATCTACGGATAGTGTTGGAAACACTAAGAGCTGAGAAACTCTACGCCAAATTCAGTAAATGTGAATTTTGGCTGAAGGAAGTAATGTTCCTTGCACATAGTATCGACAGAAGGAATCAAGGTGGATCCAGCCAAAGTAGAAGCAGTGCACAACTGGAAGACACCAACAAGTCAGAATGAATCAGAAGTTTCTTGGGATTAGCTAGTTATTACAGAAGGTTTACCAAAGGATTTTCTACAATCGCTCGCCGATGACGCAGCTACTCAGGAAGGATACCAAGTTTAAGTGGACGGATGAGTGCGAGAAGAGTTTCCAAACTCTTAAGGAAAAGTTAACTACAGCGCCAGTACTAGCACTTCCAGACACAAACAAGGAATATGTGGTTTACACTGACGCATCGAAAAATGGATTAGGTTGTGTCTTGATGCAAGACGGACGAGTGATAGCTTATGCTTCACGACAACTTCGACCCCACGAAGTTGAGTACCCAACCCACGATTTAGAACTTGCAGCCATAGTGCATGCGCTAAAAATTTGGAGACACCATCTCTATGGTGTAAGAGTTGAGATATTCACCGATCACAAGAGCCTGAAATACTTTTTCGAGCAAAAAGAACTGAACATGAGACAAAGACGATGGCTCGAATTAGTCAAAGATTATGACTGTGGAATTAACTATCATCCAGGAAAGGCTAATATGGTAGCAGACGCATTGAGTCGCAAGGCTCCAACGAAGTTAGGATGTCTTTTCGTAGAAGAAGAAACCTTAATACGAGAATTCGAGAAGATGGATATCAGAGTGCTTGACACGCCAGCAACGATAACAAGTCAAATAGCAGCATTAGAAGCTACACAGATTTGAGAGAAAGGATCATTAGTGCTCAGAGAAAAGACGAGTCAATGGAAAAGTTACGAGTAAGGATAAGGACAGATAAGCCAGAAGGATATTCTGAGGCTCCAGACAATGCAATACTTTATGAAGACAGGATTTGTATTCCCGACAACGATAGCGAATTGAAGAACGAAATCTTGAGTGAGGCTCACGATACGCCTTACACAGCACATCCAGGAAGTACGAAAATGTACCAGGATTTGCGAAGAAACTTTTGGTGGAACGGAATGAAACGAGACGTTGCCTCGTTTATAGAAAGATGCCTAGCATGTCAACAAGTTAAGGCTTTACACCGACGACCGTATGGATTGTTACAACCGTTGGATGTCCCAGATTGGAAATGGGAAGGCATAGCTATGGACTTTGTCACAGGCTTGCCTAAGTCGAAAAAGGGAAACACAGTGATTTGGGTGATAATTGATAGACTTACGAAGTCACTCACTTCTTACCAATTAAGACATATGGATCAGAGAGACTAGCTCAGTTGTATGTCAGAGAGATTGTACGTCTGCATGGAATACCGAAGGTATAATATCAGACAGAGATGCTAAGTTTACCTCGAGATTTTGGATTACGATGCAGAAAGAGTTGGGAACAGAGCTTAATTTCAGTACGGCTTTTCACCCACAGACAGATGGACAGTCAGAGAGAACGATTCAGATTTTGGTCGATATGTTAAGAACAATGGTTTTTGGACCGAGGCGCGAATTGGGAAGAAATTCTACACTTAGTCGAATTCGCCGACAACAACAGCTATCAGGCCACAACAGGAATGGCACCATTTGAGGCTTTGTATGGGAGAAAGTGTAGATCACCGCTTTATTGGGACAAAATAGGTGAGAGAAAGAACTTAGGCCCAGATGCGATCAATGAGATGATTGAGATAGTTCGACAGATTCGAGATAGAATGAAAGAGGCCCAGAGCCGACAGAAGTCATATGCCGACGATCGTCGAACCAACGTTGAGTTTGAAATAGGAGATAAAGTTTTTCTTAAGATATCCCCGACCAAAGGAATCCTTAGGATCGGAGTTAAGGGTAAGTTAAGACCCAGTTTATAGGACCTTATGAAATCCTCGAGAGAATAGAACCAGTCGGTATAGATTGGCCTTACCGCCAAGTCTAGGAAGCGTTCATAACGTTTTTCACATTTCTCAGTTGAGAAAATATGTTTATGATCCTAAGCACGTTATTAGTCAGCAAGACGTATTTCTTGAATCTGACCTAAGTTATGAAGAAAAGCCGATATCGATTTGATAGAAAAGTCCAAGAATTAAGAACAAATTGATACCAATAGTTAAAGTGCTATGGAACCATCACGGGCAAGAAGAAGCCACGTGGGAACTCGAGGAGAAGATGAAGGAGCGATATCCTCATCTTTTTGCAGAAGGTAAGCAAATTTCGGGACGAAATTTTTCGTAAGGGGGGTAGGATGTAATGCCCCGTAAATTCCTTACGTTCTTAAAATTTTAAAGTTAATTAAATAATGGCTTTGCACGCCTAAGTTTACAATTTTGAATTCTAAGGCTAACGGTCGAATCCGTTTCTGAAAATAAATTACAAAGTCAGCTAGATGACTACTGTATTTAGGGTTAGCGCGTACGAAAAGTTTTTAGTTCGTAAACTCAGAACGGAAAACCGTCTGATTTTACAATCACGAAATTGCGCTACGAACACGCCCGAGAAAGTTCGTTTTTATGTTTTTCCGGACGAAACTCGGACTGTGTCGTCCCGAGTTTTTGTCAAAATAATTTTTGTAAATTTATTTTCCAATTAAGTTCATACGTTAGAATTTAAGGTCAAATCAAATCGCGACGATTTTGTACCGAGCAACGTTTTTCGTCGTTCGTTTTTCCGTAACGTCGGATCGCACCGGAAAAACCCCGTAACCCTTCTAAAAATTCTGCATGCAGCCGACTTTTCCTTCTTTTTTATTATTTTTTCTCCTTAATTAAGTGGAAGACATGTATGTTAATGATGTCTAATTATATGACACCTAATCTTTACTTTCCATACTTTTCAAACCTTTCATCATATCAAATGTCTTAAACAATCAAAACAACCTATTTTCTTCCCACTTCTCTCTCTCTCAGCTGCACTCTCCCCATTCTTCATCTTCTTCACTTCATCATACCACCATTGAAGACATCTCCAAGAGCTTGAAGAAGAACACAAGTTACAATCCATCCATTCAAACTCCATACATCTTTCTTTAATTCTTAAGGTAATTCCTTCCTCTATAATCCTATCCAATCATCTTTCTTTTCTTTTTCTTTTCTTCTTGATCGAAATTTTAGAGTTTGGAATAGATGTTTTGATCTTGGAATAATGAAATTAGATGTATTAGATAGGATAATTAGGGATTAAAATGGAACAAAAATAAGAACCCTAATACCTATGTTAATACCGAAAATTTTGGGTAAGTTGTAGGATTTTTAATTTTCTTCATTGATGATTGATTCTTGTTTAATAGATGTTAATTAGTGATTAGAATGAAAGGAATCAAAAGCCCTATGTGTTTTGTGAAATTTCAATTAGATTTGAGTTGAATTTAGGGGTTTATGCATGTTAGTTGATAATTGTTTTGCAATTGATTAATTGATGATATAAGAGGTTGATTAGTAAATAATGTAGTTAATTGGGGAAGAAAAATCACCCCCTTAACATCTTTATAAAAACGAATTTTATAGAGTAATTAGAAGTTTCCACATGTTTGATATAAGTGATGAATTGTTGGTTGAATTATGTTGCAAATAATGTTAATTGATTATAGAATTTAATTGAGAATTTTCTAAAAATGTTTAATGAAACATAAGAGATAAAGATCACCTTATAAGTTGAGTTATAATGATGTTATGATATGTAGCATGCATGAAAGTGATTCACGTTAGACGTAGTTTAACATCGTAAAATTTGAATAGATTCCGACAACCTTTGAAAACGCGTAAGAGACGAACCTTTAGTCGTACCTAATAATTGAGAAGTCGGATGGGAATTGTAATTTGATATTATTGTTTATGATGGAATTTAGAACAACTTCTAGTTGACATCATAAGCTTTCGAGTTGATATAATATGGGCTATAGTTATAGTCGAGAACTAGAATGCGTTTTGAATTTTTGTGTTGGTTTAGTAATTGTTAGTTGGAATCCGACGGTTAGAACGTCGTGCTTTTGAGCGAGTTTTGAGAAGGAGTTCGTCACGTACGGAAGTACGTGATGACTGCCTTGAGAGTCCAGTTCTAAAAAAATTGAATACGAGAGCTTAGAACGAACCTAAGACGTTATACGTCGAACCTATCAAGCAATTAGGGTTTTCACGGCAGTTTTACGACCCTCAGCCGGAAACTGTAATAACTTCCAGCTCGTTTATCGGATTTGTGATCCGTAAATTGGAACGCGAACTAGACATCCAATTTTTCCAGTGGTAAAGAGCTACACCCCCTGTTTCCAAATCCTCTGTTCTGGACAGCCTCCAGAGTTACTGGACTGTGCAGTGAAAATTTCAGTTTCTTGTTTTCTAAGTTGTTTAGTTCGCAACTTAGATTCTTTCGATCGTTTAAGCCATTTTATCTAACGAATATCTCCCTACTGACCCTAGAGCCAAGTATAGGACCTTGAGTGATGAAAACCAGTCGAGATCTTATCTCTTATCCTTTCATTAAAGAAGTAATAAACGAGAAATTTCATAATACGTTCAATGAACTAAATGTAAATCGCCTAAGTTGATTCTTTCCAACTTAGTTTCTTTTAATCCTTAAACTCGTATTAAGATATCGACTACCTTCTCTACTGACCCGAGAGTCGAGTATGAGATCTTCTGAGTTCTAAACGAGATTGGTACGAGTCTCGTTCCCCGTTTAAGTAAAACGAATCTAGTAAGCGTGCAAATGCCTAAAGAATGAAACAACTAAAGCTTCTTCGATTCACTTTGATCGATTATCTCTTACGACCCTTTTTAAGTATGTTTATTTACGATGAAGGAGGAAGCCAACTGTAGAGAAAGGACAGAAGATCCGAAGTTGGAAGTTTGCTTAAGTTCTGTAAATCAAGGTGGCTTTTATATACAAATAAAACGAGCAATGCTCGGAAAAATCTTTCTTTATCGCTTGATATCTGTGTTTTCAAAGGATATTATGGCATGAACTGTTTTATGTTTTATGTGAGTTCTCTTGTACCTATCTGAGTCAACATTCGTGTTTTCCAGATTTAGAGTTAGTCTAACTAGATTAACTAACGCTCGGCTCTGAGTTAGCTGCTAAGTGCTTTCCAGAGTTAGTGCACTTTGTAACCTGTGGTGTATGTGATATCCTGTTGAGGGATACCAGCCACGTGAATTAGAATTGGTCAAGATTGAACGTAACATTAGTCAGAAAATGCTCGCGCGAGTGATTATGAGAAAAAGTCAGAAAATGTTTAGTAGACACGGATTCTTTCAATAAAACTCCGATGTGCTACGCTTATGAAATGCCATATTTATCTATATTTATGATTATATTTTCGGCATCGTGCCCACTAAGTACGTTTGTACTTAGCCCTGCATTGTTTTCTAAATGTGCAGGTTGAAGCGACGGTGAGCGGCGACGGTTGATGTTGAGTTAAAGGATAGGATGCTTAGTTAGAACCCTTCCGCTGCCAAACTCTGAATTTCTTTTTGAGATGTATTTTTTTTGAACAATACTCTGTAGTCTAAGTCTGTAAATATGAACTTAGCTTCTTTATTGTACTTTTGTCGAGTAATCCTTAGGGATTAACTCTTTCTATTTATATTCAAGTCTTGTTCATGGTTTATCGATGTTTTCATGTATGTTTAGTCAATTAGCCCCCTTCTTCCCCGCTTCTTTAATCCAACCCCAGTCACACCCCGACTTCTGCCGTCCCTCAGGATTTGAGGCTGTGACAATATATATTTTCATATATATATATATATATATATATATATATATATATATATATATATATCTCAAAATTCATAGAAAATTTGTAAGACCTTATTTTCTACTCAATTTATTTAAATAAACTTAATATCATAATCCTCATCATCATCATCATCATCATCATCATCATCATCATCATCATATTCCATCAAAATCATCAAAAATTATTTTTTCTCATAATATCACTTATTCTAATTTTTATATGAAAATTCAAAATTCATATCATGACTTAAAAACACATCTTGATCATATCTTTATATACCATCATTCTCATAGACCATAATATATTTCATAAAATTCATAAATCATAATTTATCCATATTTTCCTCTATTTTTCACCATTTAAATTCAATAAAAATTCAATAAATTCACCAAAAATTATCATCAACACATATATGCACATAAATCACATGAAAATCATAATAAGCATATATAATCATCATATCATAAAATAAGCATCAAAACTCATCAAGAACACATTTTTCCTAATTTTCTCATATTAATCGATTTACGGCTTTTAACCTATCTTAGGTTCTTTCATCTTTTTAACCTCCTAAATCATGTTTTAAACCTCATATTCATCATCATCTCATCATCCAAAATCCTAAGGTTTTCCTATGCATAAAGTAAACATGCATCTTTTCCTTATTTTCTTGGTTTACATTTACATATATACACTTATGAATGAAATGAAAATCATACTTAAATAAATAACTTAAGCTTCTTTTTGGCTTGGATTTTGACTTGCTTGAAGGATGAAAGATGATGGATTGTAACTCCTTCCCTTGCATGAAAAGATATGCAAGATATCAAGATCATGATTGAAAAACAAAGGATCAAAAACCCTTATTTTCTTCTCAAGAAAATCGATGGAATAGGTTGGAGATCTAGCTTGTTTCGAGCTTTGAAATGAATGAAAAAGGATAGAACTTACTTCTTAAAATGATCATGGACATGAAGGAGATGATATTCGTCATAGAATCCTCAAGCATGAAACATGATTTCATCAATAAAACTAGGTTTGTGCATGAAAAATGTCGAAAATTGCTGCTACTGTCCGGCGATGAAGAACACGGCTTGCAGCTGGTATTTCTTCGATTTTATGGCTTTGGATGATGATGGAGATGTAGGTGATGATCTCTAGAGTGTTAGGATGAAGTTTATGAGGTGGTGAAGGTGAAAACATGGTGAATAGAGCTGAAATATGCAGCCTTGCTGTTGCTACTCTTTCTCGCAAGGGAGAGAAATCAAAGGGAGAGAGAAAGATAGAGTTGCTTGTTGCTTGTGTTGATGGAGAGAGATGTGATAGAGATAGTAATGTAATGTGAGATAGATGCAAGTGGATGCATTTAACAGTGGGAATCTAACATGATTTAGAAGATTAGAGAGAGAAGAGAAAAATCGAATGGAGAGATTTGAGAGAGAAAGAGAGGACATGTGTGGATGAATGAGAAGGAAAGTGGTGTACACTCTCTCTAATGAGAGTGTTAGAGGACATTTTGCTACTATTTTAGATAAGCATAGAATTTTTATCTGTTTAAGTATACCCGGAAATAGAAGTTTTCTGGTAGAAAATATCATCGTCATTTTATTTTATTCCCTCAAACTTTTAATAATCCTTCTTGTCTCTTTCTCGATGTCTAAATTCTCTCTAATTACTCTTATATCAAAATAATCTAAGGAATCCAATGATCTACTTTTTATGCCAAATTCCTTCTAACGAATAAGTTCGTAAAAACTGCTCAACTAAACGGTCGTCAAACAATTTATTTTTAAACTTCACTCAAATGATCTTGGAAATTCTCCAACTTATCTCAAAGGTCTTAAAATAAATTTCTAGATTCCAATGAAACTAATTAGACTAAATTCGGAGTCATTAGATGAATAGGGATTTCTCGGTTTACATTACTATTCATCTAAAAATAAAAGTTCTCAGAAAATTCCAAAATTGATACTCAAGCTTAAACTCATATTAATAAGCTCAACAATTCATCACATACTCAATTCGAATAATCGAAATGAGAAAATCACATTAGAGCACATAAGAGCTTCTTCATCATTTCACAGAAAAATTATTTTCGTGAAAATTTTTAGTACTCAAAACTCATCATAAAGGCATATTAATCAAGTTAATACACACATAAGAACTTAGAAAAATTTGGGGTATTACATACATGCATACAGTGATTATGAATACCACATTAAAAATCAAAAATCAAAATCCTACCCTAATTCCTAAATGTTGGAAGATTCAAGAGAGGGGAGGGATTCGATTTTTAGCTTCCATTTTCATGGATTAAGACTCTCAAGAAACTCAAAAATCATAACTAGAACAAGGGCTTCGATTCTTTGTTGGAAGGATCACTTTAAACGACTAAAAATAGTAGAAAAAGAGGATTTCCTTGAACTTAAATCACTAGAATCAAGAGAACTTACTTAAGCTTCAAAACTTGATCGATCAAAGGGCTTCAATCCATGCAACTCTACGATCCACAACAGCAAAAGTCGAGCTCCATTCTTGAGGCACAAGCTGCCGATTTTGAGGGAAAGAGAAATGATTAAATCCTAGTCTTGGATCGATCTCCACAACGAGAGGATCACAAATACCTTAACGGATTAGTCAATGCATAAATGGAGGTGATCTTCTTGGAGTTCTTGAATCTTGAAGCTTGTGCTTCAATGGAGTGGTGTGTGTTGTGTGTGTTGTGATTGCCGAGAGAGAGAGAGAGAGAGAGAGAGATGAGAGAGGTTGGTAGTGAGAGAGAGTTTAGGGAGAGAATTGGAGAGAGAGAGATGTTTAAGAGAGAGAGAGAGAGCGTGTGAGAGAGTGAGTAAAATGAGAGTAGGATAGGTTTTTAATTGAATTAGTTGCACCCGGTGATAAAAAACGCGATATAAATTTCACCAGAAGAAAAAGTTATCCAGTACAATCTATCCCTGATTTCTGGTGGAAAATTGCTTTTTTGGTGTTGGGCAATGATACAATGCAATATGGGCATAGGGCTGAAGTCTGTAGCTGGGAATGAGTAAACATATCTTGAGCAAACTACAGGTGAAGGAGTACCTCCTCATAATCTTATGGCGAAAGCAGGAAAATACCAGACTAGTGCGCGTTGAGGGAAAGACTGATGCAGACGTGACCAAGGCAGAAGAATGTAGCAGTGGGTAGCGGATATTACTTGATATCCAAGGAAGAAGATGAGGAAGGAAACCTCCATCCTTATCATGGTGAGACTGGTTAAAGCTAAATTCAACAAGGAGATGGAAAGAAATCCGATGCTAAGCCAAAGAAGGAAACAAGCCTAAGAAGGAAAGAGTCTAGCACATGATGGGAACTGCCTTACCTCTCTTCGATGCCAATATATATGACTGCATGTTCTTCTGTAATTTATAAACACTTGTACGCCTTTAATTTCATGAAAGTTTAGAGAGGAGATAAACAAGTGCTACGAGCAAAGCTTTAAATTCTGCTTTAGTTTTAGGTTTCTGTTGGCGTTCTGGCCAAGACACAATCTACTTTACTATTGCGTAATATAGTTTTCATTTTAGTTTTAATCATGTTTACCTTTACTTCTTTTATTTGCATTTGTTTAAATTCATGTCTAGCTAATTTCTTATACTTGGATTGGATTAGATGATGTGAATGTTAGTACTTTGATTACTCGTGAGGTCTAAGTGTTTAAATTAAATCGTGTTCTTTTATTCCCGAAATACTTAGGGCTTAATATTATATTTGGGCAAGATAACTACTTGCATGTTCACCAATATGCTAAGGAGTCTAGATGACCAATAGAGTCGAGGTCAACCGAGAGTGTCTCTTGTGCTCGAATAGATATTAAGTATTGGAGAGCAGTCGATGATGCCTTGGGCATCTCTCGGCTTATTTGGGTCTAAAAGAAGGTAATGCTCCTTGGGCAATACATATGCTGAAGGGTCTTCGTGGGTGTGTTGATCAACGAAGGAGTTTTGTCTAGAGTGTCTCTATCATACTCAAATTTAAAGGGATAGATTTAAGGGTAAAGTATTCTTAGCCAGGACTTCGTAACCATAGGACATGAATTAATTTACTCTTTCAACTGAATAGTAAAGGTGTGCAATTGAATGTCATTGTGCCCATGATCGAGTAAAAGTATTAATGTTCATTGATTCGAAATGCAGTCCAAGTCCTTTTTGTTATTGATAAAAAATCTACTTTACTTTTAGTTATAGTTTTCAGTGCTTGTTGACCAAGACAAGAGAGTGTAGACCAAAACCCTTTTAGTGACACCGGTTATGTGGAAGAGAGACTACACCAATTCCCTTGGAAACAACCCTGCTTACCACTGGCTATCGCCTACTGTGGGCATCGGAGGTACAAATTTTATTTGTGTGAAGTGCCAACAACAACTTCATCTAATTGGCGCCGTTGCCGGGGAATTGGTTCCAAGATAGTTAATCTTCAAGGTTTGAGCTCGCATATGCCCAAGACAAGAGCAACAGAAGGACAACTGATATACGTTTGAGGATCCTGAAAGTGAGGCTAGGGCATTACGAGCTAAAAAAAGAAGAAAAATATGGTAAGCGGAGTTCACAAACCTTAGAGAAGTCTTAACCTTTCAGGCGAGGAAAGTTTTGAGCAAGACGATTCTTACTCTATCGAAGAGAGTGAAGAATCAAAACCTAAAGAAAAAATGGCAGAAAAGACCATAAGGGAGATCATGTTCCATGATGACAAGGGCATCAAGTCCTCGAGCATCAAGTTGCCCGAGATAACCAGAAATTGGGAGCTTAAGAATTCATTGATCCAGATCTTGCCCAAGGTCAGCAATCATCCCAGGAGAAGATCCACAGACTCACCTTGAGAATTTGAGATGGCATGCAGCACCGTTAGGGTCACTAACCCTCATGAGAGATTTTGAAGATTATGTAAGGTTGCTCACATTCCCTTTTTCGCTACTTCATGGGGCACATGAGTAGCTTTATACCTTACCCAAGGAAAGTATGGATAAATGGAAGAAAATGCAACAGGCATTCCTCGACAAATATTTTTTTGTTGGTTGCATCCAAAGTGTAAGGAATGCAATTTGTTCGGTCAAGAATGGAGCTAATGAGTCGCTATATGAGTATTACGAGAGATTCAAGAAAATGCTATCGCGATGCCAACAACACCATATTGAGAAGATCGTATCTTGTGTGAGTATTTATGCATGGACTACGAGCATCGGAAAGGAAGCGGATTATAGCTGTCTCTGGAGGAGGAATATCGATCAATCACCAGCAGAGGTGTTCAAGAAAAATAGCTGCCATGGCTGAGCAATCAAGAGATTGAGGATGATATCTCTAGATGGGGTTCCCATGATCATGGTGGAAACAAAGATGCTCTGGTCATTACTATGAAGGAATTTATGGCCAAAATGGATGATAAACTGGAGGCTTTGACCAGGAAAGTGGATGGAAAAGAAGTTGTTGTGAGGAAGGCTATTAAGAAGTGTGAAGTGTGTCAAGCTTCGATCCAACATCACCTCAGATGCTCCCAATTGGTTTATTGATGAAGAAGAAGTCAAGGCGATAGGGCAGAATCAGCAAGGAGTCCCTGGGCAACAAAGATTCGGTTTGGCAAAACAATAACTTGGGATAACGTTAGAATGAGAATTTGAGATATGCAACTAACATTATCAAGTGTCACCTCCACATCAGCAACCTGCCCAAAACAGTAACAACCATATGTTCATCCCCAGGTGGAAT
Organism: Schizonepeta tenuifolia; assembly: GCA_029490685.1. Taxonomy (NCBI): domain Eukaryota; kingdom Viridiplantae; phylum Streptophyta; class Magnoliopsida; order Lamiales; family Lamiaceae; genus Schizonepeta; species Schizonepeta tenuifolia. Next base: position 4,347 of record JANLIY010000247.1, on the reverse strand, counting down.
TTTATGAAGGACACCCTTGATCGCTTCAAGAAGGATTTGAACTTTCAAATGGAAAGTAGGGAGATGTCTAACAATCTTCAAGATCAATTGACTCATATTACACAAACTTTGTCTAAGCTTGTAGAGGAGAAGAGTGGGAGACTTCTTACCAAGTGGAGATCAATAAGAAATAGGTCAATGCTATGGCCATAAGGAGTGGAAAAACTGTACCTAAAGTTGTACCCAAGGTACGACAGAGGAACCTAAGAAGATTAGAGGAGACAAAGATGGGTTCATGAGATTTGGATGAGATGTACCATTAGTTGGAAGCTAAGCATAAACAGCCATCTTGGCCAAGGAGAGTTCCATTTTAGTTCAAAGAGGATGAGGCATTGCTCGAGTCCCTTAAAGATGAAAGAGAAGCAATATTATTGGCCAAGAGGACCAACACTAAGCTTAATGGTCCACCACCACCGTATCCAAGGAGATTTGGGCATGACAAGAGCAACAAGAGATGAACAAAATGCTGCAAGTTTTTTTGAAAAGTTGAGATAAACCTACCTTTGTTCGTGGCATTACGATCAATGCCTAAGTTTGCCAAGTTCTTGAGGGAGATGTGTAGAAAGAAGAAAAGACACCCTTATGATGTCAAGTTCCATATGTCTAATGTTTCAGCAATCATGAATCTACACTTGCCCATAAAACAAAGAGATCCAGGGATGTTTGCTATACCATGCACGATAGGCATGACCATGATACCAAGGGCAATGCTCGATCTAGGAGCATCGATCAAACATCATGCCCAAAGCTATGTTCGATGAGATGAGGTTTGGACCACTCGCTCTAACACGAGTTGTCATTCAATTAGCGGATCTTTCAACGGTCTACCCTGATGGAATTTTAGAAGATGTCTTGGTCAAGGTAGGAGATCTCATATATCCTACTGACTTCTATGTGTTGGATATGGAAAAAACAGGCGGCCAAGAACCCTGTGATTTGCTCAGGAGACCATTCTTGAGGATAGCAAGAACTAAGATCGATTGTGAGTTTGGGAAGATAACTGTTGGAGTAGCGGGAAAAGTGGTGGAGTTTGATGGTTTTAGGCAAAACAGGTTTTGATGAAATCGAGACTGTGAATGGTCTCTGCTTGCTCAAAGAGGAGTTGAAAGTGTTAATGCTCTGGATAACATTGAAGAAGGAAATGAAGAAGAATAATTTCGAGAGGATGATGACCACGACGAAGTTGAGTCAGAATTTCCACCAGATTGGTTCAATGAGGTAGTTGAAGAATATTGGGGGAATGAGACTCTTGATTGGCATATTGAAGAAGAACTTGACCAGGAGGAGATAGAAGAATTGAGTTATGTGAGGAACGAGGACAATGTGCATCCTAGTTTTGAGCAACTTTGCATTCCAGAATTTAAGCCTGAAGATAAGTTACTGCCTTTACTGCAGCGGGCACCGAAACTTGAGTTGAAGACATTTCCCAAGAACTTAATGCACACATACTTTGGAGAGAATGAGACCATGTCCGTGATTATCAATTCAGAACTATCAAACGAAGAGGACGAGAAGGTATGTGAACTTTTGGGCAAATACAAGGAAGCAATTGGGTGGACTTTAGCCGACACCAAGGGCATAAGCCCATAGATTGCATGCATCAACATCTTGCCCGAGGAGATGCAGTTTCGGTTTAGAGACCCACAAAGAAGATTGAACCCTACCATGAAGGAAGTGGTCATGAAAGAGATCTTGAAACTCTTGGACTTGGGCATAATCTATCCCATTTCAGATAGTCGATGGGTGATTCCAGTGCATGTTGTGCCCAAGAAGTCAAGAATTCAGGTGGTCGAGAATGATAAAAAGGAGATGGTGGCCATGAGACTTCAGATTAGATGAAGGGTGTGTATTGACTAGCGGTAACAAATATTATTCTTTCTTGATGGATATTCAGGATATATGCAAATATGGGTAGCTGAGGAGGGACCAGGGCAAGATGACTTTCACATGTCGGTTTGGTACCTTTGCCTATAGAAGGATGCCATTCAGATTATGCAATGGCCCGAGCATGTTCCAGCGATGTATGATGCATATCTTTTCTGACCTTTTAGAGGAGTGCATTGAAGTGTTCATGGATGATTTCACAGTCTAAGGGAAGGATTTTGACTCACATCTTAAGAATCTTGGAGAGTCATGAGTGAGATATGTTGAGAAGAGTCTCGGTTGAACTACGAAAAAGTGCCATTTCATGGTCAAGAAGGGATAGTCCTTGGGCATGTTATTTCAGAAAGAGGTATTGAAGTTGATAAGGCCAAGATCGACATCATAGGGAAGCTGCCTTACCCCATCAATGTCAAGCAATTTAGAGGGTTCCTTGGGCATGTCTCAATTTTTATCGAAGATTCGTGAAGGATTTTGCCAAGATAGCTCAGCCCATGACCAAGTGGCTACAGAATGATGTACCTTGGGAGTTTGATGAGGAGTGCAAGAAGGCATTCCACTTTAGAAGAACAACTTGATCACAGCCCCAATCATACAACCCCCTGACTGGGTATGCCGTTTAAGATCATGTGCGATGCTAATGGGTTTTGTTGTGGGAGCTGTGTTTGGGCAAAAGTGAGGGAATGAAGAGATATGTCGTTTACTATGCCTCAAAGATGTTGAATGTTGCCCAATGCAACTATGCAACTACCGAGAAAGAGCTGTTGGCCGTGGTTTTTTGCCTTTGAGAAGTTTCATTCTTTCTTGGGGCAAGACTACGGTCTATACTGACCATGCCGCACTTAAGTACCTCATGACCAAGAAGAAGACTAAGCCAAGACTGATGCGGTTGATTCTTCTTCTACAAGAATTCGATGTGGAAATCAAGGATAAGAGTGGTGCCCGAAACTAAGTTGCTGACCACTTGAGCAGAATACTCCAGGTAGAGAACAAGAACCCAATCATGTAGATGCTTCCCGATGAGCATTTGAGTATGCCCACGACTAGCCATGGTATGCTGATTTGGTAAATTATTTGGTAACTGGGGCAATACCTTCGGTGTATGAGAGATATCAAAGGAATAAGCTCAAGGCGGAAAGTTGATACTATGTGTGGAATGAATCTTATTTGTGGAGACAGTGTTCCGAAGAGATCATAAGAAGGTGTGTTGAAGACCATGAGCAAAAGAGAATATTGGAGCACTATCATAACCAAGGAATGTGGAGGTCACTTTAGGCACCAGCGAATAGCAAGGAAGATTTTGGAGTCTGGTTTCTATTGGCCAACGATGTTCCAAGACAATTATGAACGTGTGAAAAACTGTGATCGATGTCAAAAGGAAGGAAATATAATAAGGAGGAATGAGATGCCATGATGCCAATCCTCCCAGTCGAGGTATTTAATATATGGGCCATGGACCTTTATGGGCCCTTTGCCAAGGTCTCGTAGAAATCAATATAATCTTTGAACGGTGGACTATGAGTCTTAATGGGTAGAAGCTCGAGTATCGCAAACCAGTGATTCGAAGTTGGTTGCAAATTTTCTAAGAACTTAAATTTTTAATAGGTTTGGTGTGCCTCGAGCTATTATCAGTGACCAAGGCTCACATTTTTGCAATGCTAAAATTACTGCCCTGTTCAAGAAGTATGAAGTTCATCACCGTGTATCTACTACTTACCATCCTCAAGCTTATGGCAAGTTAAGTTGTCCCATTACATAATCAAGATCATCTTGATGAAGTCTGTGGGCACCACGAGGAAACATTGGAGCATGCGCCTTAATGATGCGTTATGGGCATATCGGACTGCACCAAGACCCCATTTGGGATGTCTCCTTATCGCATACTTATAGGAAGAGGTGTCCATGCCTATTGAACTCGAGCATCGTGCCTATTGGGCAATAGCTCGGTTGAATTTTGATTGGAATGAGGTGGGTGAGGCAAGGAAGTTAGAAATTTCAAGAGTTGGAGGAGATAAGGCTTTAGGCCTATGACAATTCTAGCTTGTACAAGGAGCATATGAAGAAAACCCATGACCTGTTGATCAAGGAGAAAGAGTTTGATTTTGGGCAATAGGTTGATGCAATTCAAGATTGAAGATCTGAAGATTTTACTTATATTATTTTAATTTTTGTTTTTAATTATTCTAGGCTAAAAATAAGGCTTTATTAATTGTAGTTATTTTGTTAGTTTTATATTTTATTAGGTTAAGGATTTGTTTCCTTATTATGATTTGTTAACAAAAATCATAAACTAATAAGGAAACAAATCCTTAACCTAATAAAATATAAAACTAACAAAATAACTACAATTAATAAAGCCTTATTTTTAGCCTAGAATAATTAAAAACAAAAATTAAAATAATATAAGTAAAATCTTCAGATCTTCAA
>JANLIY010000246.1:27500-42821 GCA_029490685.1 Schizonepeta tenuifolia | reverse complement strand
AATCAATTCTGAAAAACCTTTATTTACTTGCTCTTTTTCTACGAACTTCGGGGACTACCTTGTAGCGCACTCTTAGTCATAACGCATTCTTAGTTATAGATAGGTAGATTTTTGTTTGAAGAAGACTATTTTATTTGACTTTATGGCTTTACCGCCTTTTCTTTGTTCAAATGAATTGACAGGACCGTGTTACTATATGCGGATTTCAATGCCATAAAATTTGGATCAAGATTAGCATAAATAAGCGGGCAATCGAACCAACTAGAAGTGCGGGGAACACAAAATTCTAGGGGGCATTATTGTTTTGTCTTCGTTTGTCTTCCTAGTCTTCGACACAAGAAAAGAAATTTTCTAAACCCCCTTTCTTGTGTCGAAAGAGGAATTTGTTTGTCAAAAACCCCTAGTCTTATTTCGGTTTTCCAGATGTATCGGAACTTTACTTTTTTTCGATTTATTACGTACAAAAAAATATATAAAATAAAATATATAAAATATAGTAGTGAAAAAAAAAATAAAACTTAGTCAATGAACTTTCCACTGAGATACTAAAATATAAAAAATATAGGGGTAAATAAGGTAAGAAAGAGTATAGAAGTATTTGTGCGAGATATAATCGACGGAAATATAATCTGCAGAAATATAGAATTTCTATTCGAATTTATAATCCAGGGAAATTGAGTGATTCCCTCGTTTTAACTTGGAAAGTACCTATAGATACTATCAAGATCAAGAAGAGATGTTCTGAATCAACCAATGAAGTTCTTTTTTCAAAAGCATCAAGAGAATGGAGTTTTTAAAACAGCAGAAAAGGAAATCCACTTGTCATTTAGACAAGACTCTGATTCTTAAGAACCCAACGGGCCCTTTCCCCTCGAATCAAACAAACTAAAGAAGGAATCCCGTTGAGTTCCTACGCTTTCATATCTACAACTCCATCATCCGATTACTACAGGGATGAACCTAATCCGGAATATGAACCATAAAAGAAAATGCTACTAAACCGATCACAAGAATACCAGCTACAGTACCTATTATCCAAAGAGGAACTTCCAGTAGTATCGGCCATTTACTCACTTCCCTCCAAATTCATCAAGTGGTCGTGCTAGAGACAAAACAGCCAGGGATAATATGAAATGAGATCCTTCCGAACGGGCTAAGAGAATGCTAGAATTATTCTTTTTTTCTTTGATTTTCCTAATTAAAGAAATAATTCGAAAAAAAACAGCAAGTACAAAAATGAGTAATAACCCCCAGTAGAGACTGGTACGATTCAATTCAACACTTTGTTCATTCGGGTTTGATTGTGTCATAGCTCTATAATTTGGGATTAGATCTTGGATGAACTGCATTGCTGATATTGACCCCAAAAAAAAGACGGTAGGTACAGCTAGGCCATGAACAGCCAACCATCGTACTGTAAAAATTGGATAGGTTCGATCTATAGTCATTTGATTAGGGCCTCCTAAAACGATCTACTAAATTCATCGAGTTGTTCCAAAGAATCAAAACGGCCAGTTATAATGGAATTCCTTGTCGGCTCTCTGTGAAATACTCGTTTGGCCGAGGGCTTCCAAATACGTCGTAAGCTAAACCGGTACTGACGAATAACCAACCCGCAATGAATAGGGAAGGTATAGTAATGCTATGAATGACCCAATATCGAATACTGGTAATAATATCAGCAAAAGAACGTTCTCCTGTGCTTCAGACATGCTCAGCTCCACATATTCTTGTACAATCAAAGAGTATTGATTCCGTAAAAGATGAGATCAGTAAAAGACAATCACTGAAATAGGATCTTTGTAGGATTGTCAATATTGTACCAAGGGCATCTTTAGAGTATACGAATCAGTATAGCTATGCTTCTTCTGACACAGCAACGCAATTTGAATCAGTATCGAAAGGAAATGCTAAATAATTTATTTTTTCTTTTCCTTGACCCGTTGATGTAAAATGATGCTGTATTTAATATAAAATTCTTACAATGAAAGAGATTATCATATTTCCACAATTCCATTTAAGTGGATGCGAGATCTAGAAATTCTTTTTCATGGTTGTAGAAGCAGTTTTATTCGAATCCTTTATTTAAGGAATTTTTTAATTGCCGGAAACAAGTATGATTGAATGAAAGAAAGTGAAGAAAAAAAAATTGGAATCAATAGTTGTAATTAATTGTTGGATTGGATCTCAATCCAAATTTGTCTAGCTACAAGGAAGAGGCTTTATTTGAAAATATCGAACGAAAAAAGGAATTCAAAATAATAATTCAAAAAGAGTTTCCTTTTGAATGAAGTTACACGATCCAGTCGTTATTCTCGCAACTTGGTGGATAGGAATTCCAAGATGGCTAGATCTTAGAAATGAGGAAGCGTTTCATTTATGCCTGTCACTTTACTTTCTCTTTGTTCGTGCTGTCTATAATGATAGATGAAGCAAAAATTGCAATTGAACTTATTCTTTCAAAACAATGGATTTTTATATCTTCCTGTTTTAGGAAAATGGAAACTTAGGTAAATGCTTTAGAAACATATGTATAAAAATACCAGATTTCATTTAGCCCCTTCATGCTTACTATAACTAGTTATTTCGGTTTCTACTAGGGCTTTAACTATAACTTCAGCTATTATGGTCTGAGCAAGATACGACTATTTAAAATTTCTATTGAAAGAAACAATTTACAAAGGAAATCTTCCGTGAGATTTTGTGATTCTAGAGTTACTTACCTTGTCAATTCTCAATTCTTGGTCATTGAGATTCACATGAATTCAGATTCATATTAGGTATAGATATTACCGCTTTTTCTCCTTTCAAAAAAAAAATGGAAAATGATTGAAGTTTTTCTATTTGGAATCGTGTTAGGTCTAATTCCTATTACTTTGGCTGGATTATTCGTAACTGCATATTTACAATATAGACGTGGCGATCAATTGGACCTTTGATTAATTCACATTTGATTGACTTCTCCTTTCTTTAACCACAGGAGGTCAAATTATAATTGTTTGCAAGCAACTGAATTCATTCAGTTTAATTAGATCCATCCATAAAAAAAAAAAAAAACCACGCTCTGTAGGATTTGACCTACGACATCGGGTTTGGAGACCCGCGTTCTACCGAACTGAACTAAGAGCGCTTTCTTATCAGAATAGAAAAGAATGTAAAGAAAAGATTCTATTTTTAAAACGAATCCATTTTTATTTTATATGCATATATTCTAAAGTTTCATAAAAATGAACGATTCCGCGCAACGCAATCGCAATTTGAACCGATCCCGGTTGATTCCTCGTTACTGCTCAAAGGGGCAGTAATAGGTAGGGATGACAGGATTTGAACCCGGACATTTTGTACCCAAAACAAACGCGCTACCAAGCTGCGCCACATCCTCAATTGTTCTACAGTGTAATTGTAGAGAATTCCTGTCTTGTTTTCCACATCCCTATTTTTTGCATTGAGGAACGGAGTTTCCGCCCATTTCATCTGGCCTCATTTAACATATTTAACATATAATACTAAGAAAAGGAAATCTTACGGATCGCTGTACATTTCAATTGGAATTAGGGATTCCGTGTACAACTCTAAGTGGCACTTAACTACATATGCATCTGATCATGTATGCATCATCCTTTATGTATTAAAATTAAAATAAAAAAGGAGGTTTTTCAATGCGAGATCTAAAAACATATCTCTCCACGGCTCCAGTACTAAGTACGCTATGGTTCGGGGCTTTAGCAGGTCTATTGATAGAGATTAATCGTTTTTTCCCCGATGCGTTGACATTCCCTTTTTTTCATTCTAGCTATTGACACCGGAAGGAATGAAGAAGATTAGAAATAGAATCAAATATCTGTTAATAATCCCCTTTTCTCTTTTTTCCCTTTTTTCTAATTTTTAGAATAGGGGACGAAAGAGAAAGAATAAAAGTGGATTCAACATCTACGAGACTCAGGCTCAAATTCGAATTAAACGTGGGAGTAGGAAAGTCGGGGTCTAGCGCAAGAATACAAGATCTTTAACTGCCCTTCGGGGTTAAATAGAGTTTCAAACTCATTGTCTTACTTATTATTTACTATGACTTTGGGCCTTGCTTTGATTTAATTTATTTTTATCTTTTAGAGTTGAATTTCCAATTAATAACTTCTATTTTTTCCTTCCTTTCTTTTCTTCATTTCGAATTAAAATAGAAGAGTTGAATAAATCAAAAATCCAAAGGAGGCTTATGGCAAAGAAGAAAGATGCGCGGGTAACAGTAATTTTGGAATGTACCAGTTGTATACAAAACGGTGTTAAGAAGGTATCAAGGGGTATTTCCAGATATATTACTCAAAAGAATCGGCACAATACGCCCAATCGATTAGAATTGAGAAAATTCTGTCCCTATTGTTACAAACATATGATTCATGGGGAAATAAAGAAATAGGTTGAACCAAATATGTCTTATCCTTGAAAGGGAAAAATAACATTATATAGAACACATTGAAATATAAATAGAAGATATTGCATTTAAATAAAAAGAATCCTATTTGGAGTTAAAATGACAATTAAGAAATAGGATTTTCGGGATAAGAAATAAACTTAACAAACAAACCATGGATAAATCCAAGCGACCCTTTCTTAAATCCAAGCGATCTTTTCGTAAGCGTTTGCCCCGATTAAATCGGGGGATCGAATTGATTATAGAAACATGAGTTTAATTAGTCGATTTATTAGTGAACAGGGAAAAAGAGTATCTAGACGAGTGAATAGATTGACCTTGAAACAACACAACAACGATTAATTACTATTGCTATAAAGCAAGCTCGTATTTTCTCTTTGTTACCTTTTCTCAATAATGAAAAAACAATTTGAAAGAATTGAGTCGACCACTAAAACTACTGGTCTTAGAACCAGAAATAAATAGGCTTGTTTTTTGTTCACTTCAATCAGAATTCCAATCCGAAGTCAAAGATGGATTGGTGTTTTATTTGACAAATCTTAGAATCCAGATTTTTATGTCGTAAAAAAAAAAAGATTTTTTTTATTGAACGTGTTCATTCATTTTGACTATTAAGCGCATTTCTCAGAGTAATTTTGACTCAAACTTCACCCTCCCGGAGTTCATTCTCCGGGTAACCCCATTTAAAATTTTTCGGTGTATTCTTTCCAATCCACTTTTTCTCTGATTTCGTTGGAAATCATATAAAGACAATTCCTATTTGATATAGCTATTTGGGCCAGTATTTTACGATTAAGAAGCAACTGCCTCTTATATAGATCGTGTATTAACTTACTATAACTATAGGATACTCCCTTTTCTCGAATTACTGCGCTTATCCGAGTGATCCACAAACGACGAAAATTTCTCTTTTGCTTATCCCTATCCCGATGAGCCGAAACCAAAGCTCTTATTTTCTGTTGAGTAATAGTTCGAGTAAGTCTTGAATGAGACCCTCGAAAACTTGATGCAAATAAACGCATTTTTGTTCTACGTTTTCGAGCTATATATCCCCGTTTAATTCTAGTCATTGAATAAATAAAATTTTGACAAATAACTAATTGATTTTTTTCTTTCAGTTATTATTTTTCCCGTCCTGGCTTATTAATAATAAATAATCAAACAGATTTTTCCAATGTATAAAATAAAATTCCAATGGCTTTGGCTACTATAACCTTCCCGACCACGATTTTTTGTTATTTTACTTTTACTGCGAAATATGAAAGAAATAAGAAATTTTATTTTGCTAGGTGTCAAAAATCTAGTAAAAAAAAAGAAATAGAAATTAAATGAATAAAGAAATCGTGGGTTTCCTCGTTTCTATGGTTACTTCTTAAACGGTGAGGTCTTCTCTATACACCGGAGCCTTTGGCTTCATTTAATATTTCATCAATGTTGTTTGTAACTTGTATAGTTCACACCAAACCCTTTGGCTCTACCCACAAATTATCCAGTAATAGATCTTTCACAAAGAGACCCACCTATACAGTAACGGCATTTAATTATGAAAGTTAGCTTTGTAGCTGACCCTCGTAGTCCGTTCTTGGCCGAGTGAGAACTTCATTTTTCTGTTTTTTTTTTTTTTTATTTCAATAAGATTTTCCGCTTAATGGATAACCATTTTTACCAATGGAGAATTTTTTCTCATCTTAAATTCAGGTGATTGGATTTGCACCAATGGAAACCATAAACTTTCTATACAATAGAAGGATAGATTTGCTTCTTTTTAGTATAGTGAATGGAGTCCCTTCTTCCATTCTATCCTATTCACTGGTATTGATCATTCATACTGGAAGCGGTTTTCTTTGTCAGCCCATGATCTAAACGAGTCGCACATACACCCTAGTACATGTTCCTCGACGCTGAGGACATCCCCGAAGGGCGGGGGATTTCGTGACATTTCGAATGGGCTGTCTTGTATTTCTAATAAGTTGTTTAATAGTTGGCATGTTGAGTCATATACATAATGGGCTGGTTTAGATTGATCCTAACCGGATTTTTATTTAATATTTATTATATTATATAGTCAACTCGTAGATAAAATATCAAATCACGAATTTGCAAAAAATCCATTTTTTTCATTCAACTGCTACAAGATCAACAATTCCATAAGCCTGGGCTTCTGTTGCTGACATAAAAACATCTCTTTCCATGTCTTCAGATACAACCCATAAAGGTTTGCCCGTCCTTTGTACATAAACCTTTGTGAGGGTTTCGCGTAGTTTCAGGAGTTCTTCCGCTTCCAGGATAAATTCTCCCGTTTGTGCTTCATAAAAAGAACTAGCAGGTTGATGGATCATTACCCTGATAATAGTTCTGTCCGGTGTGATGACAGAAAAGAAAGATAAAGAATAATAAGAAAAAGGATAGAATTGAAACAACCGTACAGGCATTATCTTTTATGCATTGCATACGGCTCTATAATCAAATTGACCCCTCGCGTTCAAGAAAGATAAAAATAGAATCTATCAACCCCAGGTGGGTAAATGATCAAAATGCCGCCCTTCTTTTTTTCGTAGAAGTTCAAAAATACTATGATGGCTCCGCTGCTTTCTATTTGAAAATGGATTCTTTTTTTTTTTTTTGTTTTTGATTCAGCAATCCCAAAGTTTTTTTTGAGCTAACCAAAAAAGAAAAATTTGGTTTTTTCGCACTCTTTTTTATAATTTAAATATTATTAAGAGCCCACCGGCGTGAAAACAAACAAGTTTGTGACGCTAAATTGGACTTCCGATAGATAAGAGAAAGTCGGAAATATCTTTTATCTCATACTACTCTCTCGATACATAATCAAATCTTTTGAAAAATGAAAAAAAAAATTTCATATCGAATTCGAAGTGCCATGCTATTATTACGTAATATTGATATGGCGAAGGCATAGTTTTCTTTTTTCTCTCAAATAAAAAAACTTCATTGGCGCCAAGCGTGAGGGAATGCTAGACGTTTGGTAATTTCTCCTCCAACCAGAATAAAAGATCCCATTGACGCGGCCAATCCCATGCATATTGTATGGACTTCTGGTCGTACAAATTGCATAGTATCATAAATGGCTACTCCGGGTATTACCCATCCACCAGGGGAGTTATAAATAAATAAAGATCTTTGGTCTCATCCTCGATACTGAGATATACCATAAGACCAATAAGTTGATTCGAGATCTCGCTATCAACCTCTTGGCCTAAAAAAAGTAATCTTTCTCGATAAAGTCGGTTGAATAGGGTAAAATTGTATCCCTTAGGAACCGTACATGCACCTTTTGATGCATACGGTTCAAAAAAGCGGCGAAGAAAAGAATCAATGTATAGATTCCAGTTCTCTTTCTTTTTTGAGTTTTTCTAATTTTTTAATAAAATAAAAGGGTTTTTACTTCGATTTTCAATAAAGATGAATTTTGATTTCTTCTTTGATAATATAAAAAAGGGAAAATAAACTTATCGAATTAACTTCTCATTGATGTATTCTTTCATCGAAATTCAATCCAAATCACGATGATATTTCTTGTTCCTGAATGGGCCTCTTTCATCTTTTTAGGTTTATGCTCTACTCCGGGTAAAGATTCGCCCTATTTTGATTTGCACATATAGGACAAACCTTCCTATTACCATTTCTTGTTGTTATTACTTTACAAATAATCATTTATGATACACGTAGTAATCATAGATATATACCAATTGGGTTTTTCTAAACGGAGTCTGGATACTTCATTTTTTTGTCCAGCCAAAGCCAACCATAAATTGGTCTAATTGATATAAGTCTATGAATTCTCCAAAATAATGCATTTAATTGCAGTTCACGCTCCAATTTTTGGATTATTCCATTTCTCTTTCTTGGGCGAAACAGAGGATATCTCGGTCGGGGGAGAGAACGGGGAAATCCCATATGACCCAATATATCTGACAAGTCGCACTATACGTCAACCCAAGATGCATCTTCCTCTCCAGGACTTCGGAAAGGTACTTTTGGAACACCAATAGGCATGGATTGAAAGAAAAAGAAATTAAATACTATATTTCACTTTGATGTGGAAACGTAACAATATGGTTTTATTGTCTTTATTTATAATATTGAAATATCCATAGATTAGAAAAATTTAGAAAGAAAGACAAAATAAATAAAGGAAAATTTTTTCGAATAGATCTTTCTAATGATAAATGAAGGATGGACACGTTTACTCATAGAAAATGGTATCAATCCACCATTGCATATTGGTACTTATCGGGTATAGAATAAATCTGCTTCTCTTTGTTCTTACGAACAGAATTCTTCCATTATTACGAATATGATATAGAATTATAATCCTTGTTAGGAAATAATCTACTGAACAGGGGAAGTCTATAGGATAGTCATAGTATAACCTTTCCAATGCAATAAAGTTACGTAGTGTCTATTTTTCTTCAATAAAGGGGTATTTTCCATGGGTTTGCCTTGGTATCGTGTTCATACTGTTGTATTGAATGATCCCGGCCGGTTGCTTTCCGTTCATATAATGCATACAGCTCTGGTTGCTGGTTGGGCGGGCTCGATGGCTCTGTATGAATTAGCAGTTTTTGATCCTTCTGACCCTATTCTTGATCCAATGTGGAGACAGGGTATGTTCGTTATACCCTTCATGATCGTTTAGGAATAACTAATTCGTGGGGGGGTTGGAGTATCACAGGAGGAACCGTAACAAATCCGGGGATTTGGAGTTATGAAGGTGTAGCTGGGGCACATATTGTGTTTTCTGGCTTATGCTTTTTGGCGGCTATCTGGCATTGGGTCTATTGGGATCTAGAAATATTTTCTGATGAACGTACAGGAAAACCCTCTTTGGATTTGCCCAAGATCTTTGGCATTCATTTATTTCTCTCTGGGGTGGCTTGCTTTGGTTTTGGTGCATTTCATGTAACAGGTTTGTATGGTCCTGGAGTATGGGTGTCCGATCCTTATGGACTAACGGGAAGAGTACAGCCTGTAAATCCGTCATGGGGCGTGGAAGGTTTTGATCCTTTTGTTCCGGGAGGAATAGCTTCTCATCATATTGCAGCAGGTACACTAGGCATATTAGCGGGTCTATTCCACCTTAGCGTTCGACCGCCACAACGTCTATACAAAGGATTACGTATGGGAAATATTGAAACCGTACTCTCCAGTAGTATCGCGGCTGTCTTTTTTGCAGCTTTTGTTGTTGCTGGAACTATGTGGTATGGTTCAGCGACTACTCCCATCGAATTGTTTGGTCCCACTCGTTATCAATGGGATCAGGGTTATTTCCAGCAAGAGATATATCGAAGAGTTAGCGCCGGGCTAGCCGAAAATAAAAGTTTATCAGAAGCCTGGTCTAAAATTCCTGAAAAATTAGCTTTTTATGATTATATCGGCAATAATCCGGCAAAAGGAGGATTATTCAGGGCAGGCTCAATGGATAACGGAGATGGAATAGCGGTAGGATGGTTAGGACACCCTATCTTTAGAGATAAAGAAGGGCGTGAGCTTTTTGTACGTCGTATGCCCACTTTTTTTGAAACATTTCCAGTCGTTTTGGTAGACGACGACGGGATTGTTAGAGCTGATGTTCCTTTTAGAAGGGCAGAATCCAAGTATAGTGTTGAACAAGTAGGTGTAACTGTTGAGTTCTACGGCGGCGAACTCAATAGAGTAAGTTATAGCGATCCTGCTACTGTGAAAAAATATGCTATACGTGCTCAATTGGGTGACATTTGCGAATTAGATCGTGCTACTTTGAAATCCGATGTTTTTTTTTCGTAGCAGTCTAAGGGGTTGGTTTACTTTTGGACATACTTCATTTGCTTTTCTTATTCGGACACATTTGGCATGGTGCTATAATCTTGTTCAGAGATGTTTTTACTGGTAGTGGCCCAGATTTAGATGCTCAAGTATAATTTTTAGCATTCCAAAATTGGGGACCCAACTACAAGAAGGCAGGCAGTTTGATACAAGATCGCTTTCTTTGGCATTTTTCCCCTCTGTTTTCTTTTTTGGGGGATTTTACATAGAGTACCGGAGTGAATTTTAATCGCTGCTTTTTTATTTTTGGGAATCATCTTGAAAGAACAAAAATAAAAAAAAAACGAACAAGTAGGAAAGCTATAATTGTAAACCACGGTCGAATTTATGGAAGCATTGGTTTATACATTCCTTTTAGTCTCGACTCTAGGAATCATTTTTTTCGCTATTTTTTTCGAGAACCGCCTAAAGTTCCAACTAAAAAGATAAAATGATTTTTCATTATCTAAATTGAAGTAATGAGCCTCCCAATGCTGGGAGGCTCATTACTTCAATTTAGATAATGAAAAATCATTTTATCTTTTTAGTTGGAACTTTAGGCGGTTCTCGAAAAAAAATAGCGAAAAAAATGATTCCTAGAGTCGAGACTAAAAGGAATGTATAAACCAATGCTTCCATAAATTCGACCGTGGTTTACAATTATAGCTTTCCTACTTGTTCGTTTTTTTTTTTATTTTTGTTCTTTCAAGATGATTCCCAAAAATAAAAAAAGCAGCGATTAAAATTCACTCCGGTACTCTATGTAAAATCCCCCAAAAAAGAAAACAGAGGGGAAAAATGCCAAAGAAAGCGATCTTGTATCAAACTGCCTGCCTTCTTGTAGTTGGGTCCCCAAGTTTTTGGAATGCTCCAAACTCTACTTGAGCATCCAAATCTGGGTCCAATGCCGGCAAAAAACATCTCTGACAGGTTCTAGCACCATGCCAAAATGTGGTCAAAAGAAGAAAGCAAAAGCAAACGAAGCCTGCCCAAAAGTAAACACAACCCCTTGGACTGCTACGAAAAACAACCATCGGATTTCAAAGTAGCACGATCTAATTCAAAATTGTCACCCAATTGAGCACGTCTAGCATATTTTTTCACAGTAGCAGGATCACTATAACTGACTCCATTAAGTTCGCCGACCATAGAACTCAACGGTTACACCTACTTGTTCAACACTATACTTGGATTCTGCCCTTCTAAAAGGAACATCGGCTCTAACAATCCCTCGCCCGTCCTACCAAACGACTGGAAAGTTTCAAAAAAGTGGGCATACGACGCACAAATAGCTCACGCCCTTCTTTATCTCTAAAGATAGGGTGTCCTAACCATCCTACCGCTATTCCATCTCCGTTATCCATTGAGCCTGCCCTGAATAATCCTCCTTTTGCCGGATTATTGCCGATATAATCATAAAAAGCCTAATTTTTCGGGAATTTTAGACCAGACTTCTGATAAACTTTTTATTTTCGGCTAGCCCGGCGCTAACTCTTCGATATATCTCTTGCTGGAAATAACCCTGATCCATTGAAACGAGTGGGACCAAACAATTCGATGGGAGTAGTTGAACTGAGACCATACCACATAGTTCCAGCAACAACAAAAGCTGCAAAAAAGACAGCCGCGATACTACTGGAGAGTACGGTTTCAATATTTCCCATACGTAATCCTTTGTATAGACGTTGTGGCGGTCGAACGCTAAGTGGAATAGACCCTCTAATATGCCTAGTGTACCTGCTGCAATATGATGAGAAGCTATTCCTCCCGGAACAAAAGGATCAAAACCTTCCACGCCCCATGACGGATTTACAGGCTGTACTCTTCCCGTTAGTCCATAAGGATCGGACACCCATACTCCAGGACCATACAAACCTGTTACATGAAATGCACCAAAACCAAAGCAAAGCCACCCCAGAGAGAAATAAATGAATGCCAAAGATCTTGGGCAAATCCAAAGAGGGTTTTCCTGTACGTTCATCAGAAAATATTTCTAGATCCCAATAGACCCAATGCCAGATAGCCGCCAAAAAGCATAAGCCAGAAAACACAATATGTGCCCCAGCTACACCTTCATAACTCCAAATCCCCGGATTTGTTACGGTTCCTCCTGTGATACTCCAACCCCCCACGAATTAGTTATTCCTAAACGAGTCATGAAGGGTATAACGAACATACCCTGTCTCCACATTGGAATCAAGAATAGGGTCAGAAGGATCAAAAACTGCTAATTCATACAGAGCCATCGAGCCCGCCCAACCAGCAAACCAGAGCTGTATGCATTATATGAACGGAAAGCAACCGGCCGGGATCATTCAATACAACAGTATGAACACGATACCAAGGCAAACCCAATGGAAAATACCCCTTTATTGAAGAAAATAGACACTACGTAACTTTATTGCATTGGAAAGGTTATACTATGACTATCCTATAGACTTCCCCTGTTCAGTAGATTATTTCCTAACAAGGATTATAATTCTATATCATATTCGTAATAATGGAAGAATTCTGTTCGTAAGAACAAAGAGAAGCAGATTTATTCTATACTCGATAAGTACCAATATGCAATGGTGGATTGATACCATTTTCTATGAGTAAACGTGTCCATCCTTCATTTATCATTAGAAAGATCTATTCGAAAAAATTTTCCTTTATTTATTTTGTCTTTCTTTCTAAATTTTTCTAATCTATGGATATTTCAATATTATAAATAAAGACAATAAAACCATATTGTTACGTTTTCCACATCAAAGTGAAATATAGTATTTAATTTCTTTTTCTTTCAATCCATGCCTATTGGTGTTCCAAAAGTACCTTTCCGAGTCCTGGAGAGGAAGATGCATCTTGGGTTGACGTATAGTGCGACTTGTCAGATATATTGGGTCATATGGGATTTCCCCGTTCTCTCCCCCGACCGAGATATCCTCTGTTTCGCCCAAGAAAGAGAAATGGAATAATCCAAAAATTGGAGCGTGAACTGCAATTAAATGCATTATTTTGGAGAATTCATAGACTTATATCAATTAGACCAATTTATGGTTGGCTTTGGCTGGACAAAAAAATGAAGTATCCAGACTCCGTTTAGAAAAACCCAATTGGTAATATATCTATGATTACTACGTGTATCATAAATGATTATTTGTAAAGTAATAACACAAGAAATGGTAATAGGAAGGTTTGTCCTATATGTGCAAATCAAAATAGGGCGAATCTTTACCCGGAGTAGAGCATAAACCTAAAAAGATGAAAGAGGCCCATTCAGGAACAAGAAAATATCATCGTGATTTGGATTGAATTTCGATGAAAGAATACATCAATGAGAAGTTAATTCGATAAGTTTATTTTCCCTTTTTTATATTATCAAAGAAGAAATCAAAATTCATCTTTATTGAAAAATCGAAGTAAAAACCCTTTTATTTTATTAAAAAATTAGAAAAACTCAAAAAGAAAGAGAACTGGAATCTATACATTGATTCTTTTCTTCGCCGCTTTTTTTGAACCGTATGCATCAAAAGGTGCATGTACGGTTCCTAAGGGATACAATTTTACCCTATTCAACCGACTTTATCGAGAAAGATTACTTTTTTTTAGGCCAAGAGGTTGATAGCGAGATCTCGAATCAACTTATTGGTCTTATGGTATATCTCAGTATCGAGGATGAGACCAAAGATCTTTATTTATTTATAAACTCCCCTGGTGGATGGGTAATACCCGGAGTAGCCATTTATGATACTATGCAATTTGTACGACCAGAAGTCCATACAATATGCATGGGATTGGCCGCGTCAATGGGATCTTTTATTCTGGTTGGAGGAGAAATTACCAAACGTCTAGCATTCCCTCACGCTTGGCGCCAATGAAGTTTTTTTATTTGAGAGAAAAAAGAAAACTATGCCTTCGCCATATCAATATTACGTAATAATAGCATGGCACTTCGAATTCGATATGAAATTTTTTTTTCATTTTTTCAAAAGATTTGATTATGTATCGAGAGAGTAGTATGAGATAAAAGATATTTCCGACTTTCTCTTATCTATCGGAAGTCCAATTTAGCGTCACAAACTTGTTTGTTTTCACGCCGGTGGGCTCTTAATAATATTTAAATTATAAAAAAAGAGTGCGAAAAAACCAAATTTTTCTTTTTGGTTAGCTCAAAAAAAAACTTTGGGATTGCCTGAATCAAAAACAAAAAAAAAAAAAAAGAATCCATTTTCAAATAGAAAGCAGCGGAGCCATCATAGTATTTTTGAACTTCTACGAAAAAAAGAAGGGCGGCATTTTGATCATTTACCCACCTGGGGTTGATAGATTCTATTTTTATCTTTCTTGAACGCGAGGGGTCAATTTGATTATAGAGCCGTATGCAATGCATAAAAGATAATGCCTGTACGGTTGTTTCAATTCTATCCTTTTTCTTATTATTCTTTATCTTTCTTTTCTGTCATCACACCGGACAGAACTATTATCAGGGTAATGATCCATCAACCTGCTAGTTCTTTTTATGAAGCACAAACGGGAGAATTTATCCTGGAAAGCGGAAGAACTCCTGAAACTACGCGAAACCCTCACAAAGGTTTATGTACAAAGGACGGGCAAACCTTTATGGGTTGTATCTGAAGACATGGAAAGAGATGTTTTTATGTCAGCAACAGAAGCCCAGGCTTATGGAATTGTTGATCTTGTAGCAGTTGAATGAAAAAAATGGATTTTTTGCAAATTCGTGATTTGATATTTTATCTACGAGTTGACTATATAATATAATAAATATTAAATAAAAAAATCCGGTTAGGATCAATCTAAACCAGCCCATTATGTATATGACTCAACATGCCAACTATTAAACAACTTATTAGAAATACAAGACAGCCCATTCGAAATGTCACGAAATCCCCCGCCCTTCGGGGATGTCCTCAGCGTCGAGGAACATGTACTAGGGTGTATGTGCGACTCGTTTAGATCATGGGCTGACAAAGAAAACCGCTTCCAGTATGAATGATCAATACCAGTGAATAGGATAGAATGGAAGAAGGGACTCCATTCACTATACTAAAAAGAAGCAAATCTATCCTTCTATTGTATAGAAA
>JANLIY010000246.1:0-22500 GCA_029490685.1 Schizonepeta tenuifolia | reverse complement strand
TTTCGAATTATTTCTTTAATTAGGAAAATCAAAGAAAAAAAAGAATAATTCTAGGCATTCTCTTAGCCCGTTCGGAAGGATCTCATTTCATAATTATCCCTGGCTGTTTATGTCTCTAGCACGACCACTTGATGAAATTTGGAGGGAAGTGGAGTAAATGGCCGATACTACTGGAAGGATTCCTCTTTGGATAATAGGTACTGTAGCTGGTATTCTTGTGATCGGTTTAGTAGGCATTTTCTTTTA
Source organism: Schizonepeta tenuifolia (assembly GCA_029490685.1). NCBI lineage: Eukaryota > Viridiplantae > Streptophyta > Magnoliopsida > Lamiales > Lamiaceae > Schizonepeta > Schizonepeta tenuifolia. The sequence goes on along the minus strand of JANLIY010000246.1, from coordinate 22,254 downwards.
TGGTTCATATTCCGGATTAGGTTCATCCCTGTAGTAATCGGATGAATGGAGTTGTAGATATGAAAGCGTAGGAACTCAACGGGATTCCCTTCTTTAGTTTGTTTGATTCGAGGGGAAAGGGCCCGTTGGGTTCTTAAGAATCAGAGTCTTGTCTAAATGACAAAGTGGATTTCCTTTTCTGCTGTTTTAAAAAACTCCATTCTCTTGATGCTTTTGAAAAAAGAACTTCATTGGTTGATTCAGAACATCTCTTCCTTGATCTTGATAGTATCTATAGGTACTTTCCAAGTTAAAACAAAGAGGGAATCACTCAATTTCCCTGGATTATAATAATTCGAATAGAAATTCTATATTTCTGCAGATTATATTTCCGTCGATTATATCTCGCACAAATACTTTCTATACTCTTTCTTACCTTATTTACCCCTATATTTTTTATATTTTAGTATCTCAGTGGAAAGTTCATTGACTAAGTTTTATTTTTTTTTCACTACTATATTTTATATATTTTATTTTATATATTTTTTTGTACGTAATAAATCGAAAAAAAAAGTAAAGTTCCGATACATCTGGAAAACCGAAAATAAGACTAGGGGTTTTTGACAAACAAATTCCTCTTTCGACACAAGAAAGGGGGTTTAGAAAATTTCTTTTCTTGTGTCGAAGACTAGGAAGACAAAACGAAGACAAAACAAATAATGCCCCCTAGAATTTTGTGTTCCCCGCACTTCTAGTTGGTTCGATTGCCCGCTTATTTATGCTAATCTTGATCCAAATTTTATGGCATTGAAATCCGGCATATAGTAACACGGTCCTGTCAATTCAATTTGAACAAAGAAAAGGCGGTAAAGCCATAAAGTCAAATAAAATAGTCTTCTTCAAACAAAATCTACCTATCTATAACTAAGAATGCGTTATGACTAAGAGTGCGCTACAAGGTAGTCCCCGAAGTTCGTAGAAAAAGAGCAAGTAAATAAAAGGTTTTTCAGAATTGATTTCTTTTGATCATACAGAATTGACAAAAATCATTTTGTTCTTTTACGAACCCGATGTCGATAAATCTGCGAGTTTAGAAATTCATTTCGGCCAATTGAACCTTTTCGAACTGTTTCTTTTTAAGAACTAAAAATATTTGTGCCAAAATAACAGATGCCAAGAAGACAAAAAGGCCTTGGACACGTAATGGGTCTTGAAGTACTATTTCGGCATCTCCCTGACCAAATCCACCCACATTAGGATTACTCGTTAATGGTTGATCCAATTTGATGGATTCACCCTCTGAAACAAGAATTTCTGGTCCTGGAGGGATAATATCAACCACTTGACGTCCATCCGATGGATCTGTTATGATTATTTCATATCCCCCTTTTTCTTTTCGTATTATTTTGCTTACTATGCCCGCTCCTGTAGCATTATAAACTGTATTGTTACTCTTGCTTCCGTCGGGATAAATCTGACCCCTTCCCCTATTTCCTCCTACATATATAGGATATTTTAAGAAGTGAACATCTTTCTTAATAGCGGGGTCGGGGGAAAGGATAGGAAAGGTGATTTCACTATATTTCTGGCCGGGGGCAGGCCCTATTACAAGAATATTTTTTTTATTAGGACGGTAGCTCTGAAAGACAAATTTCCTATTTTTTCTTTCATCTCGGGAGAAATACGATTGGAAGGGGCTAATTCAAACCCCTCCGGTAAAATAAGAACAGCCCCCACATTCAAACCCCCCTTCTTACCATTAGCAAGGACTTGTTTCACTTGCTTATCATAAGGAATTCGAACAACTGCTTCAAATACAGTATCAGGAAGTACTGCTTGTGGAACCTCAATATCCACGGGTTTATTGGCTAAATGACAATTGGCACATACAATACGCCCAGTCGCTTCTCGTGGATTTTCATAACCCTGCTGTGCAAAAATGGGATATGCACTTGAAACGGATGCCCGAGTTATGATATATACCATGAGCGATACAGAAATAGATCGAGTAATATGTTCCTTTATCCAAGAAAAAGTATTTCTAGTTTGCATGGTCTAATCATTGGTCTGAAAATTTCTACAATAAATTCGGTAGGTCGCTAGTATAGTTTCCTATCCACGATTTTGCTACTTATTGGAATCATTTTACTGAAATACTATAGTATAAAAATAGTATGAAAACCCCCCGGATAGCATTTTTTTAATACTTATGTAGAACTACAAAGTAAGAAACGTTCTAATTGGATTAATATTGGTGGATCATTTATCAATCATTCATTGAATGATAAATAACTACAAGTGATGGAGATACACGATTTAAATAACGAAAAATCCAATATTAAAAATAGTATCGAGAATAACCGGAAAAGTAGAAACAAGACCAGATATAATTTGATCATTATGACCAAATCCAAAATCTTTGTACACAGAACCAATCATTAGTTCCCAGCCGTGGGGTGAATGAAATCCGATACATAAATCGGTTAATAAAAGAATCAAAAAGGCTTTTACTGTATCGCTTAAGTTATATAGGAATTCCTGAGCCCAAGAGTTAAGAATAACAAGCTCTTCATTACCTAAAATAGAATAACTGCTTAGAATAATAAAACAGATTATATTTGTCGAGAAGTGTAAAATTGTATGGATACGATCCTCGTTGTGTATCTTGATTAATTGGATCGTTTCTTTGTGAATTCCTATAAGAAACCTTTGTAGATATGTCTCCGAGTATTCCTTGATCATTTCTTCCAAGAATAGGGTTTCATCTAATTCTATGAACTTTTCTAGAATACTTTTTTCTTGAATATCATTCAAAAAAATTTCGGATTGGCCGATATGCGCCCAATTAATAACCCAAGATTCCATACTTTTAGTAAATGAGAGAGAAATCCACCAGGGCAGAAATACTATAGATGCAAGATACAAAAGAGGAGTGAATGCTTTCTTTTTTGCCATTTTTCGCCTGTTAATTTTTAATTAACCCACTCCATTTCTCGACTTTATATGATCGAATCTTTCTTTCAAACATGAGTTGTAGACAAGGCATCAAACCTATGAATCTATTTGATTTGTGATTTTGTTTTGAATCTAGAAAGAATATAGAAATAGACTAAGACTCCACTTCGAATTTGACTTAAGAAATAATAAAAAATAGTGTTGTCAAATATCTCAATTCATCAAATTCCAAACAACAGTCTACTTTCGATGAATGGCCGAAAGAAATACTTTAAGGAATGAATATTATTGAGATTTTGAGATGAAAGAACCCCTTATTCTATCAAAATATCCAATATTTCAAAAAATTTTGAACGATTCGTCATAGTCAAGAATAATTGAGAAAAATATATTGTAATGGTCAAAAAAATGAGCGGCAAAACAAGACAGAAAAGGCCAGTTATCATTATTAAGAAAACCCATTATTGGATAGTAAAGAACACAAATGAAAGGATAAAAGGCCGATTGAAAAAAAAAAGAATTTACAAGATATCGTTTATCTGCATCTGTTTATCTCCATCTAAAGTATCACTTAGTTTTAGAAAAAACATTATTTTTGCGTTTTTTTTCCTCCTGCTGAGGAAGCATTCGTTCTTCAGCCCAGTTCCTTTTCTCAAAATACTTCAATTGGTACGCGCAAGAAATAAGCCAATTCCGCGGCTTTTTGTTCAATTTCCCGCGGAGTCAAATTCTCATCAGTACGAGTCAACGGAACAGCCCCCCGGCCTCTGATATCCATATAAAGGACAGGACGAGCATAAATACCCTCTTTAACTTCTATTCGAACGGATTGAATATCTTTTATAAGGAATCGGAGGAATATGCGACGATTTTTTCCGGGAAATCCCCAACGAAAAATACGCACTATTCCTTCCTTTCTATCGAATCGATCATAACCACTACCTACATTCCAGGAAATTGTGCACCACAAATAGGAACTAATAAAGAGACCCGCGATCCCGTAGAAAGACATCACGATCCCCTGTGGAAAAAAAATGATTTGCTGAGACGGGACAAAAGATATTAAATTCCTACCAAGAAAACTGGAAGTTCCAACCAACAAGAATCCTAATGAACCTAAAAAAAACGATAAGGGCCCAGCAAAAATTACTTAGTTTTCTAGACCCCGTTATAAGTTCTATCCATATATGTTCTGATCGCCAACTCATACTTCATTCGATTGCATTTTATTGAAATTGAGAGAATACCCCAAATTCTTTTGGCTTTACTTTTTTTTTTTTTTTGTTTCCAAATGCACTTTCATTAACTAGCACTAGTTTGGTGTGAACTAGCACTAGTTTAAGTTTAATGGGAACTTTTAGGGGTAATTCATCAAATTTGTTTAGATCTAAAATAATAACATACCCCTCATCCCAATATACATATCGATATACATATAGATCGACCCACCTTACATTTTAGGCATCCGGCGATCATTATCTATTTGAAACTGACTAGAATTCAGTTACCTATAGATCATTTTCTACAGGCATAAGAACTTTTTGCTTTATGTTCGGCAGAAATCACATGTTCTACCATATTTTATTTTCCGAAATAAATATCTATGTTATGCTACAAGTCTAATTTTCAAAAAAAAAACGAATGAGATTGGGTCCCCTCAGATCTAAACAATCTTGTTTTTTTGAACATGAAGAAATAAAGAAGCCATTGCAATTGCCGGAAATACTAGGCCTACTAAAGGCACAAAAATAGAGGGAAAATTGAAAGTTGTCATAAAATGGGGTACCTCGGTTTATTATTTGTACCTGTTCTTATTTTTTTTAATATCATATGTTATATTTATACATAATTATAATTAGTAATTGTAGTTATTATTAATTAATTCAATTTGACAATTTTTAATTAAAGATCTAAGTGAGTATATAGAATAAGGAAAAAGTCCAAGGAATGTAGAACTAAATAAATGGACTTATTCATCTATCTACATGAAAGATACATATGATAATCCATTTTCTTTTTCTTCGTTTCTTTGTGTTTTGTTCTTGTCTTCGAATTTACTAAAGAAAGAGTTATACGAAACTTTTGATTTTGATTCTTTCTACAATTAGATCTTAGGTGGCCAAAGAAAACTCCCTTTTTAGTTACTTTGATTCCGATAAGCTAAGATTCCGATAAACTAACTACTTGTTTGCTACAAATAAAAAAATGAAACTTAGTACACTCTACTTGAGTGAATTGGAATTCAAAGGAAAGAAGGCGTGGAGCTTAAATAACTCACTCAGAATGCTTTTCAAAATATTACGCGGTACGATTAGGTCAAATAAGCCCTTCTGGAATAAATATTCGGCCGCTTGTGAACCTTCGGGTACTGTTTTATTCAATGTTTGTTCAATTACTCTTTTACCCGCAAATGCAATGTAGGAATTTGGTTCGGCAATAATAATATCTCCCAACATACCAAAACTAGCTGTTACCCCGCCAGTAGTAGGAGATGTAAGGATTGATACATAGAATAACTTTTTATTTGATTGATAATCATATAAAGCAGACGATATTTTAGCCATTTGCATCAGGCTCAAACTCCCTTCTTGCATGCGCGCTCCCCCCGAAGCGCACACTATAATAAGTGGCAGAAATTGATTGGTAGCGTACTCAATCAAACGGGTGATTTTCTCCCCGACTACGGATCCCATACTACCTCCCATAAACTGAAAATCCATAACTCCAATTGCTACGGGAATACCATTTAGTTGACCTGTGCCTGTTTGAACAGCCTCAGTTAATCCTGTCTTTCTTTGATAAGAATCAATCCGATCTTTATAAGGCTCCTCCTCCGAATGAAATCCAATGGGATCCAGAGAGACCATGTCTTCATCCATAGGGTCCCAAGTACCTGGATCGATCGAAACTTCGATTCTTTCTGAACTACTTATTTTCAAATGGTATCCACACTGTTCACAAATATTCATTTTTGATTTCAAAAATTTCTTATAATTTAATCCATAACAATTTTCACATTGAACCCACAAATGCTTGTATTTTTGAGTTGCATCGAGATCACTAGACCTTTCTCTTAGAGTTAAATCACTACTCTTAGCGTGGGTTCGTATACTGGACTCCCCGCCTTCACTACTAGTTTTACGTTTATCAAAAACGCACCTAGAAATGTAACCGTCACTACTATCACTTACAATGGACGTATCCATACAGATTTGAGACTGAAGATAACCGTCAATGCAACTATTAATGTGATTATTCCAACTAGATTGAGTATCATACATGTAACGATTGTATAAGGAATCCTCATTTGGAGATCCATTATTCATATAACTAGAATTGCGATAACTAGAAAAAGAACTTTCTAGTTCACCCAGAAAAGAATGATCGCTGTCAATCTCAAAAATAAGATTTTCTATATCAAAATAGGTAGAATAACCGTCTCCTTTACGATCCCTAACTAAAAAAGTCTCATCGGAGATGAAATTCCGAATGTCTTTGATGCCAAATAAACGACCAACATCGCTGTAACTAGAATTGCCACGACCCCCCCCAACTATGAATGTTTTTAGTCCTACCTTTTGGATTCGGATCTTCACTTTCACTAGTATTTTCAAAAGGACTAAGATTGTCCGTTAATTTCTTTATCCCATATCCGCGTTCTAACTCCTTCTTAAACACCGTCGACTTAAACCACCATCTTTCCATAGAGTTTTCTTGCCCCCTATTTGTACTATTTGTATAAAAATACATAAAAATACAATAGATGAATAGTCATTCGATCCACAATTCTTTATTTTTATTTGAATATCCGATTTCCTATCAAACTAAACATAGAAATGAAATCACTACTAATAGGAAATGTGATTAGGGATTCTCTTTTGTGGAAATCCGGGGATAAGACTTCACTATAAATATAATGGAATCCCCTTTTAGTCTTAAATAGAATGATAAAAAAGGCTTTTCCTCTGTCTCTTCGCATCGAACAAAAAAAGAAATGTTTGTTCTTTCCTAGAACGCATTTTTTCGCAAAATCTCGTCTATTAACAAGTAATAAATTAAGACTCTATTCCAACACGGAACGAAAAAGACAATATACAGGATGGGTCGAAAGATTTATGATACTTCGCTTGATTCGGGGAAACTACAAGATATATAAAGAATATACCAATCCCAAGGATCCCTAGGTTTAATTGTGGATCCAAGACAACAATATAAAAATTGGAGTCTTCTATTTCTATTTAAAATCTTCTAGATCTAGAGATATATGTATTTATCCAAAATACGTGCAATGCGCTAGAATCTTTGTATTCGGCTCAATCCTTTTAGTAAAAGATTGGGCCGAGTTTAATTGCAATTCAATTAAGAGAACGGAGAGTAATTACTTTACATTTTCCTTGTTTTTATTTATCCAAAGTATCCACTGCTTTAAACTCAAATTTGATTTCTTTCCACACCTCACAAGCGGCAGCTAATTCAGGACTCCATTTGCAAGCTTCACGGATAATTGCATTACCCTCGGCAGCAAGATCACGTCCTTCATTACGAGCTTGTACACATGCTTCTACAGCTACTCGGTTAGCTACGGCGCCTGGCGCATTACCCCAAGGGTGTCCTAAAGTTCCTCCACCAAACTGTAGTACGGAATCGTCTCCAAAGATCTCGGTAAGAGCAGGCATATGCCAAACGTGAATACCCCCCGAAGCCACCGGAATAACACCTGGCAGGGAGACCCAATCTTGAGTGAAATAAATACCGCGACTTCGATCTTTTTCAATAAAATCATCACGCAGTAAATCAACAAAGCCTAAAGTAATGTCTCTCTCTCCTTCAAGTTTACCTACTACGGTACCAGAGTGAATATGATCTCCACCGGACAGACGTAACGCTTTAGCTAGTACACGGAAGTGCATACCGTGATTCTTCTGTCTATCAATAACTGCATGCATTGCACGGTGAATGTGAAGAAGTAAGCCATTATCTCGGCAATAATGAGACAAACTGGTATTTGCGGTGAATCCTCCTGTTAAGTAGTCATGCATTACGATAGGAACTCCCAATTCTCTAGCAAATACAGCTCTTTTGATCATCTCTTCGCATGTACCCGCAGTAGCATTCAAGTAATGCCCTTTAATTTCACCAGTTTCAGCCTGTGATTTATAAATTGCTTCGGCACAAAACAAGAAGCGGTCTCTCCAACGCATAAATGGCTGCGAGTTCACGTTCTCATCATCTTTGGTAAAATCAAGTCCACCGCGAAGACATTCATAAACCGCTCTACCATAGTTTTTAGCAGATAACCCCAATTTAGGTTTAATAGTACAACCTAACAGAGGACGACCGTACTTGTTCAATTTATCTCTCTCAACTTGGATACCATGAGGTGGGCCTTGGAAAGTTTTAACATAAGCAGGAGGAATTCGCAGATCTTCCAGACGTAGAGCACGTAGGGCTTTGAATCCAAATACATTTCCTACAATGGAAGTAAACATGTTAGTAACAGAACCTTCTTCAAAAAGGTCTAAAGGGTAAGCTACATAACAGATATATTGATCTTTTTCTCCAGGAACGGGCTCAATGTGGTAGCATCGCCCTTTGTAACGATCAAGGCTGGTAAGTCCATCGGTCCACACAGTTGTCCATGTACCAGTAGAAGATTCGGCAGCTACCGCGGCCCCTGCTTCTTCAGGCGGAACTCCAGGTTGAGGAGTTACTCGGAATGCTGCCAAGATATCAGTATCTTTGGTTTCGTATTCAGGAGTATAATAAGTCAATTTGTACTCTTTAACGCCCGCTTTGAATCCAACACTTGCTTTAGTCTCTGTTTGTGGTGACATAAATCCCTCCCTACAACTCATGAATTAAGAATTCTGACAACAACAAGGTCTACTCGACACGAATGAATTGGGCGTTAATGAAACTTTTCCCAGGAATCTTTCACAAACTTCCCAACTAATACTAAATACTAATATTATCAACTAATCAGAATGTTTGATTATTAGACCATGGTATTTGATTTACCAAACACATCATTATTGTATACTCTTTCATATATATAGCGCAACCCCATTTTTCTTTTTGATCTTTTTTGGAATCAAAATACCTAACCTAACTAATAAGAAATTCCCTCTTGACAGTGGTATATGTTGTATATGTAAATCCTAGATGCGAAAATAGGCGTAATTCATCTATGAAATGATAATGAAAGGGTATAAAAAAACAAATAGGCTATAGACCTAAATCAATATGCTGAACTAAAAAATAAGAAAAGCCAATAAGATAGAAATAATGAATCGTAATGTAAATAGAGTTTGGGTTCGAATTCCATATTCTATTTTCTATAATATAGATGGGATTGTCTATAATGATAGATAAATGAAAAACTTTCTCAAGATCTTTATTCATCGATTTTCACTTTAAAAAACAGCTTGGTTGAGTTTGAAAATTCACTCATTGAAGAGTAAACGATTGAATTGGATTCGATTGGAGGGCACCAACAAAATGGAGTGCTAACTCCCATTTGTTATTGAATTAACCGATCAACATACTATTGGACATTTATTTTGAATTCGATAATTTTCACAAAAAAATTTCGACATATTTTTTTATTTATTATGAGAATTAATCCTACTACTTCTGGTTCTGGGGTTTCCACCCTTGAAAAAAAAAACCTGGGGCGTATTATCCAAATCATTGGTCCGGTACTAGATGTGGCCTTTCCGCCAGGCCAGATGCCTAATATTTATAACGCTCTGGTAGTTAAAGGCCGAGATACTGTTGGTCAACCAATTAATGTGACTTGTGAGGTACAGCAATTATTAGGAAATAATCGAGTTAGAGCTGTAGCTATGAGTGCTACAGATGGTCTGATGAGAGGAATGGAAGTGATTGATACGGGAGCTCCTCTAAGTGTTCCAGTCGGTGGGGCGACTCTAGGACGCATTTTTAATGTGCTTGGAGAGCCTGTTGATAATTTAGGTCCTGTAGATACTCGTACAACATTTCCTATTCATCGATCTGCGCCCTGCCTTTATACAGTTAGATACAAAATTATCTATTTTTGAAACAGGAATAAAAGTAGTAGATCTTTTAGCACCCTTATCGCCGCGGGGGAAAAATCGGACTATTTGGGGGAGCTGGGGTTGGTAAAACGGTACTCATTATGGAATTGATTAACAACATTGCCAAAGCCCACGGGGGCGTATCCGTATTTGGCGGAGTGGGTGAACGTACTCGTGAAGGAAATGATCTTTACATGGAAATGAAAGAATCTGGGGTGATTAATGAAGAAAATATTGCAGAATCAAAAGTGGCTTTAGTTTATGGCCAGATGAATGAACCGCCGGGAGCTCGTATGAGAGTTGGTTTGACTGCCCTAACGATGGCGGAGTATTTCCGAGATGTTAATGAACAAGACGTACTTCTATTTATCGACAATATCTTCCGTTTCGTTCAAGCCGGATCCGAAGTATCGGCCTTATTGGGTAGAATGCCTTCCGCTGTTGGTTATCAAACCCACCCTGAGTACTGAAATGGGCTCTTTACAAGAAAGAATTACTTCTACCAAAGAAGGGTCCATAACTTCTATTCAAGCAGTTTATGTACCTGCAAGACGATTTGACCGATCCTGCCCCTGCTACCACATTTGCACATTTAGATGCTACTACCGTACTATCAAGAGGATTAGCTGCCAAAGGGATCTATCCGGCAGTAGATCCTTTAGATTCAACCTCAACCATGCTTCAACCTCGGATCGTTGGTGAGGAACATTATGAAACTGCGCAAAGAGTTAAGCAAACTTTACAACGTTATAAAGAGCTTCAGGACATTATAGCTATCCTTGGGTTGGACGAATTATCTGAAGAGGATCGTTTAACCGTAGCAAGAGCACGAAAAATTGAGCGTTTCTTATCACAACCCTTTTTTGTAGCCGAAGTATTTACCGGTTCTCCGGGGAAATATGTTGGTCTGGCAGAAACGATTAAAGGGTTTCAATTGATCCTTTCCGGAGAATTAGATGGTCTTCCTGAGCAGGCCTTTTATTTAGTAGGTAATATCGATGAAGCTACCGCGAAGGCTATCAACTTAGAAATGGAGAGCAATTTGAATAAATGACTTTTAAATCTTTGTGTACTGACCCCTAATCGAATTGTTTGGGATTCAGAAGTGAAAGAAATCATTTTATCCACAAATAGTGGTCAAATTGGCGTATTACCAAATCATGCTCCTATTGCTACAGCTGTAGATATAGGGATTTTGAGAATACGCCCTTAAAGACCAATGGTTAACGATGACTCTGATGGGCGGTTTTGCTAGAATAGGCAATAACGAAATCACTGTTTTAGTAAATGATGCGGAAAAGGGTAGTGATATTGATCCACAAGAAGCTCAGGAAACTCGTGAAGAAGCAGAAGCTAGTTTGAGAAAAGCGGAAGGAAAGAGGCAAATAATTGAGGCAAATCTAGCTCTCCGACGAGCTAGGACAAGAGTCGAGGCTGTCAGTGCAATTTCATAACTAGTTGGTGCGTTCAAATAAGCAAAAGAGTTTCTGGTTCTAAACCCATTTTGATTGAATTCACTTGACAGAATCTAATCAAGCAGAATCCAATTTTTTGCTACAACGCAATTCAAAAATACAAAATCTATAAAATAGAAAGGGTGGGGAAAAAAAACTTATTAGATACCATTGACTCCGGTATCTAATAAGTTCTACCTACTATTGATTTGAACCAATGACTCCCGCCGTATGAAAGCAATACTCTAACCACTGAGTTAAGTAGGTCATTTATCGTACCAAAGAGAACCAAATGGAACCTATCCCGTCGATGGATTATAAATATCATATTGCTTATAAGCAATAATAATCGAACCAATACCACTCAAAATTTTAGGATGTTGGATCATAGAATATTCATCTTGACAACAAATTATATACATGATAAAATATGCATCACAAGCACTAAGGGCTATAGCTCAGTTGGTAGAGCACCTCGTTTACACGCGCGCCAATGTTTTTCAGAGGAATCCACCATACAATCTAAAAAATGGATCTTATTGATAAATCGATGTCTTACTCCATAATAACTTTAAGAGAACAATAGCCTGACATGAGGTTCGGTCTTATTTTAGTACCCTTTTAGGTACCAAACAGACCCCGCCTTGAGATATTGATAAGGTGAATACCGGTATATTCAATGCCAGGCATAATGAGTATAAGGCCCTCAAAAAATCTCTTTTCGTCCTATGAACTTGAAGGTGTATGAAGTTTCATATTGGATTTTTTAAGCCGAACGGCAGAGACCTCATTTAACTTCAAATTCGAGGCCAAAGGCAGACCTACGTCAAAATAACTTCACCTTTGAAACACTTTGGTAGTGCTCCTGAATTAGAATCCAAAATAATGAATCAGAGCACATGGAGCCATCTCCTTACCTTATTTTTCTGTCAAGAAAAAAATATGGCGGATTGGCTGATATTTCTATCAGTTAATGAAAGAGCCCATGCAAAAAAATGCATGTTGGGTCTTTGAAACAGTTCATATCACTTTGATAATAATTAAGTTTGATCTGTTTTACCGAGAAGGTCTACGGTTCGAGTCCGTATAGGCCCTAGAGCCCTATAAAAAAAAAAGAATAAAATTCATATTTTTCAATTTGAAATAAAAATTGTATAATTTTGATTTCTTCATTCTTGTTTGTTGCTTGTAACTGACCGGTTGGTTCATCGAAACCAAATTTGTCCTAAAAACTCACTCACGGAAATCGTTTAAAAGCAGAACAGAAAAGCCAAAAAACGGATTTCAAGGGACCGAATCCATTTTTTTTCAAACAAACCAACCCTTAGTCATTAATCATCGGAGGGAAATTCTATATGAATTTTCCTGCCCACAATCAAGGGGTTAAGCCAGCGATACTCTTTTTCTTTGGTATACCTTACCATATCCGGCGAAGCACACCAAAACAAAAACGAGGGTGGTCTTCTTTTTCTCTATTTAATCAAGAGAAAACCCCACCCAGACCTAATAAACGGAATATACCAACACTAAGATTAAGATATTCGAAATCCTGAGATGGAAATACCTACCCATTCTCTTACATTTGAATACTTGTTCCATTCTAAATTACTAAGAAAAAAATCTATTCCTTAAAAAATGAAAAAAATCCAAAGAATAAAAAATGCGAAATTATTAAACCCAAAATAATCATTTTATTTGCTTTCTTTAGGAAGAATCCTGTACGAAAATAAGAAAATTTGTCTAAGTGTAACGGTCTAGAGTTATACTAACTAAAGCAATTAACGAAAAATTGAACTCAAAAAAGAAAATGAAGTAGACTGAAAATAGGATCCCGATCAAGTCAGTCAACAAATCTTGAAATGAGATATGCCCTGCAATAATCAAAGAAACTAGACAGTTTGATCAAAATGAATTCTTGTTTTGGCTAACTAGTTATTGATGACTTTACAACTTCAATTCGACTCAACCAATCCGGTATATTTTCCACGTTCATAGGCAGTGCGTCTATGTTTTTGCTTTACGAATATGATATTTTTTGGGCATTTTTAATAATATCAAGTCTTATTCCTATTTTGGCATTTTTAATTTCTGGGATTTTAGCCCCCGATTAGGAAAGGGCCTGAGAAACTTTCTAGTTATGAATCGGGTATAGAACAATGGGCAACGCTTGGTTACAATTTAGAATCCGTTATTATATGTTTGCTCTAGTTTTTGTTGTTTTGATGTTGAAACGTTTTTTCTTTATCCATGGGCAATGATTTCGATGTATTGGGCGTATCTGTATTTATAGAAGCTTTAATTTTTCGTGCTTATCTTAATTGTTTGGTTTAGTTTATGCATGGCGAAAGGGGGCATTGGAATGGTCTTAGCTCCTGACCATTTCAGACAATAAACAAGAAAAGGGAACAAAAGATTGAAAAGTTTATGAATTCCATTGAGTTTCCTTTACTTAATCGAACAGCCGAAATTTCAGTTATTTCAACTACATTAAATGATCTTTCAAATTGTGTCACGACTCTCCAGTTTATGCCGCTTCTCTATGGTACCAGCTGTTGTTTTATTGAATTTGCTTCACTAATAGGATCACGGTTTGACTTTGATCGTTATGGACTAGTACCAAGATCGAGTCCTAGACAAGCGGATCTAATTTTAACAGCCGGAACAGTAACAATGAAAATGGCTCCTCCTTGGTGAGATTATATGAGCAAATGCCCGAACCGAAATATGTTATTGCTATGGGAGCCTGTACAATTACAGGGGGGATGTTCAGTACCGATTCTTATAGTACTGTTCGGGGAGTTGATAAACTAATTCCCGTGGATGTCTATTTGCCGGGTTGTCCCCCTAAACCGGAAGCAGTTATAGATGCTATAACAAAACTTCGTAAGAAAATATCTCGAGAAATCTATGAAAATAGAATTAGGTCTCAACAAGCAAATCGGTGTTTTTACGACCAATCACAAGTTTCATGTTGGCGCAGTATTCATACTGGAAATTATGATCAAAGATTCCTCTATCAACCGCCACCTACTTCAGAAATCCCTACTGAAAGCTTTTTCAAATATAAAAGTTCAGTATCTTCTCACGAATTTGTGAATTAGGCAGGACTCTTTTTGTACAGAATAACAAGCAGCGGGTCAATTTTCATCAATTTGATCGAGAATGTGAACTATATCTAACTAAAAATATAAAAAATGTGGGAGATAAAAAAGATGCAGGGTCGTTTATCTGCTTGGCTAGTCAAGCATGGGATAATTCATAGATCTTTGGGCTTTGATTATCAAGGAATAGAGACTTTACAAATAAAGCCCGAGGATTGGCATTCTATTGCCGTCATTTTATACGTATATGGTTACAATTATCTACGCTCACAATGTGCCTATGATGTAGCACCCGGTGGACTGTTAGCTAGTGTCTATCATATTACCAGAATAGAGTATGGTGTGGATCAACCAGAAGAGGTATGCATAAAAGTATTTTCCTCGAGGATGAATCCTAGAATTCCGTCCGTTTTCTGGGTTTGGAAAAGCGCTGATTTTCAAGAACGAGAATCCTATGATATGTTGGGAATCTCTTATGATAATCATCCGCGCTTGAAACGTATCTTAATGCCTGAAAGCTGGATAGGATGGCCCTTGCGTAAGGATTATATTTCCCCCAATTTTTTTGAAATACAAGATGCTCATTGAATGATAAGAAAGCCACTTATAAATTTCAGAGATTCAAGGTTGGACTTTCCGTTCTAGATTAACCAGAATAATTGAGGTCTCTTTTGTATTAGATTAGCGAATTGTGAATAAGCCAACAAAAATAAAGTAGAATTAGGAATTCGTTGGGATTCTTAGATTATTTGGATTTCGTATGAGCCGAACCAATGGGATGAATCAAAGGAGTTCTCCACCATGAACCTTAAAGTAATGTGGAGACGAATTAATAAATTGAATAGGAATGAAAAATACCAAGAAAACGAAAATACCAAGAAATGGAAGGGTATCCAATTCATTTATTTGTATGTATCTGAACCGAATCTTGTCTATTTCCACACTTTGACTTTTTGTTCTTTGAACAAACCAATTTACCCTTTCAAATATGAAATATGTATGAAGTATTAACATTGTTTTGAATGAAAGAAAAAAAAAGATAAAATAGAATTTCATTTTATTTCTTTAAGAAACTTTTCCCATCTATAAAATAGATGGGGTATATCTCCCCAAGATAGATAAAATAAAAAAAGTATGTATTAAGATCCAGGTTCGAAATCAATACGTATCTCTCTTCATATCAATTAATTTTTATTTTTAAATTAAAGATTAAAAATAAAAATTAAACCATGTGTCAGGAACCAGATTTGAACTGGTGACACGAGGATTTTCAGTCCTCTGCTCTACCAGCTGAGCTATCCCGACCATTTCCAATGTAGCATCCCACCCTAATTTTATTAGATGACTGGAGTCGATGTCAATTAAAGGGACACGGGGGGGATTATAAAGTTTTCTCCAAGTCCTGTAATTTCAAAATGCTATTCATTCATATCGGCATTCCTTGCTTCATTTGCAATGTGTATTCTATATCACATGTGATAAAAGAAAGTCAGTCATTTACGCTAAAATAAGTTTGTCAAAGAATTAGAAGGATAAGGGAATTTGGAACCGCTAACGAAAAGGGGGGGTAGGTTAAATATTTTAGGGGTCAAATAGACTTTTTGGGGATAGAGGGACTTGAACCCTCACGATTTTTAAAGTCGACGGATTTTCCTCTTACTATAAATTCATTGTTGCCGGTATTGATATGTAGCATGTAGAATGGGACTCTATCTTTATTCTCGTCCGATTAATGAGTTCTTTAAAGATCTACCGGACTATGGAGTGAATGAGTTGATGAATATTCTCTTTTTTCTTCAACGTAAAATAAATTCACACTGATTTTTTCATTTTCATATTAAAAAAACAGATTCGGGCCAACATTAATCATTTGATATAGTATTCAATAGATGCGTTTATCCTTCATCCTTTCGAAAAATTTCCATGGAAAGATTCTTCTACCGGCGCAGTCAACTCCATTCGTTAGAACAGCTTCCATTGAGTCTCTGCACCTATCCCTTTTTGTCGTTTTTTGAACCTTTGTTTTGAGAAAACAGGATTTGGCTCAGGATTGCCCATTTTATTAATTCCGGGGTTTCTCTGAATTTGAAAGTTATCACTTAGTAAGTTTCCATACCAAGGCCCAATCCAATTAAGTCCGTAGCGTCTACCGATTTCGCCATATCCCCCTTCTTTTTGTCTTTTGTTTTGAAATTCCAATTTTATTATAATTATAATATTATTCCTTTTTTCTTTCATTTATAATGGAACCTTTGAATTTATTAGATAGCGATTACTATCTCGAAAAAAGTATTTTTTTCTTTCCCTATAGTAAACTCATATTTGATTCAATCAAATTGGATTTTATCATTTCTGTATCGGCAATTCAATATAGATTGCTATATATCCTTTATATATCTTTCTCTTCATGCCATTTTTCCCATGCAATTGGGATACTTAAAGGGTCAATTCTTTTTTTCTTAACTTCCCCTTTGACGAATGAAAGCCGAGGAATGTTTGATTAGTTATGATTAATCAAATTAGGAAGAAATTTAGAGAAATATTGTAGGATAGAAAATATAGAAGTGTAACAAAAAGAATTTCAAATATCATGTGAATTCAAAATAAAAAAGTTTAACTATCTAAAAATATTTAAGATTGACTGTCGAATATTATTCTATTCTAATTTAGAATTGTGATAAAGAAATCAAAATTTATATCGCTATAGAAATAGAAATCGTTCTGTTTCTATAATATCCAATATTTATTGGTAAGTATGGATTCTGTCTTTTCTATATTTCTAGAGACACTATACTTATAGTAATAGTGTCTTGAATTCCTATGCTATGCATAGCAAATTTCTATTACTATAATGCGGGCCCGCTTAGCTCAGAGGTTAGAGCATCGCATTTGTAATGCGATGGTCATCGGTTCGATTCCGATAGCTGGCTTTTTTCTATTTTTCATTTTTTTATTCCATTTTTGTTTTGAAAACGGAGAATCTTTCTTTGAAATCAAAGAATATTGAAAAGTTTCTTCCCCTCTTTCCAAAATTAATGAATTTATTAAGTTATAGGGGGAACTCCTCACTATGCCAGGAAAAAATCTTATATATTCTATTATTATATAATAATAGAAAGTTTGACTATTTATCCAATTTATCTCATTCTTCTGTATAGTAATAGTAGAAGTAGACTACTTCAGCAAACTTCGCTTCATTTAGTTCAGTTTGAGTTTTGATTTATTCTGTAAAATAAAAAAAAAAAAAAGAATGAAATGAATTCTTAATAAGAATTAAGGAGTCTTTATTTTATGTCGCGTTACCGAGGACCTCGTTTCAAAAAAATACGCCGCCTGGGGGCTTTACCGGGACTAACTAATAAAAGGCCTAAGCCGGGAGTGATCTTAGAAACCAATCGCGTTCCGGGAAAAAATCTCAATATCGTATTCGCCTAGAAGAAAAACAAAAATTGCGTTTTCATTATGGTCTTACAGAACGACAATTACTTAAATACGTTCATATCGCCGGAAAAGCCAAGGGGTCAACAGGTCAAGTTTTACTACAATTACTTGAAATGCGTTTGGATAACATCCTTTTTCGTTGGGTATGGCTTCGACTATTCCCGCAGCCCGCCAATTAGTTAACCATAGACATATTTTAGTGAATGGGCGTATAGTAGATATACCAAGTTATCGCTGTAAACCCCGAGATATTATTATGGCAAAAGATGAACAAAAATCCAGAACTCTGATTCAAAATTCTCTCAACTCATCCCCTCAGGCGGAAGTGCCAAACCATTTGACTCTTCACTCAGTCCAATATAAAGGACTGGTCAATCAAATAATAGATAGTAAATGGGTCGGTTTAAAAATAAATGAATTGCTAGTCGTAGAGTATTATTCTCGTCAAACTTAATTAAACCTAAACTAAAATAAAATAGCAGAGGTTCGGGCAATTTTATTCCCTTTTATCAAATTAACCTAAGGTTAAGTAAGCAAAATACGGGTTTGATTCCGATTTTATCTCATTTATCTATCATAGTCAGAGGGGCTATTTTCATATTCTTTCCGGTATTCTTGCGGCAATTGGGAATAGAGAATCTATATCAATGAAAGGTTTAACTGGTGGAATAAAGGTCTCTGTTGCTCGGTATTTTTATTTTAACGGATCTAGATTTATTAAGTGAAGGTGCGGAAAGAGAGGGATTCGAACCCTCGGTAAACAAAAGCCTACATAGCAGTTCCAATGCTACGCCTTGAACCACTCGGCCATCTCTCCTACATAATGATTATGAATCAAAAACCCAGTGAATAGTGAGTTCTTCATATTCGATTCTAGATTATCGGATGGGTATGGACCAATCTATTTTAACTATATATATTATTTTATTTGTAAAATAAAAATAGAAAATTTTTCATCAAAGTAAAAAAGATCTTTCAGGGCCCAAGACAATTATTTTCTTACTCATTTTTTTTTAGAAAAAAAAGGGGGTTCATGTTTGCAAAAACGACTCCTACTATATTCGACTCGATTAAATCAATGAATTAGAACGAATTAACTGATTGATAGGTCTAGATTTTTTAGACTAGGGTTAATGGATACCTTTCTATCATAATTCTATATAGACTACGATTCCATACCTTACAAAACAAATTCTCAAATATATTTCCGGCTTTAGAGTTCTCAACAACAAATCCCTTCCCTCACCCCTCTATTCTAGATTGATAAAACATTTTGTTTTTGTTATAGTGGATTGTATACCTGCTATGTACATAAGATAAATAAAGAAGATAAATAAAGAGGTGGTTTTTCTATTTTCATCATAGAATTATTTTTCCTCTTTGTATCATAATTCAACCAAAATTTCTTGAGTTATTTGAATCTTTAACTTCAATGAAATCAGAATAGTTCGCTTCGTTGGTATACTACTACATTAGGATTAGGATGAAATCGAACCGGGTTGGACTATTTCTTATTGATTCCTGTCAAAAAAGAACAATTGAAATAGAAAGCCCATAATTTTTTTTTTGCAAATCAATCTATTTTTATGTTATTTCGTACTGTATAATTCTTTTCTTTGTGGGATCATTTTCCTACGAGAGGGAATGAGAAAAATTGGAAAATGGATTACTGGCTATGCCTAGATCGCGGATAAATGGAAATTTTATTGATAAGACCTTTTCAATTTTAGCCAATATCTTATTGCAAATAATTCCGACAACTTCAGGAGAAAAGGAGGCATTTACCTATTACAGAGATGGTGTGACTTGATTCTTTTTTTATTTTATTGAATTTCTCTCGGTCTTACGAGAAAGACATGTGATTCGGGAAAATTTTTGAAAGAAATCTACGCTTGTTGAAGGTGAAGTTTGGAAATAAAACAATTCCTTCTGTCGTGTATCCTCGATTAATGCAACCTCAGATTCTATGTTTCAATTTTCGATTCTAGTATTGAGCGAAAGGTTACACCTAAAGGTTCTGTATTATGGGACAATCCTACTCCACTAGTACCAACGGACAGCATAAGGGAAGAAGCACTACACCTAGGAATCAACAACACAAAAACCTTGTTAGAAATAACCCCTTATCCTTATTTTATTGGGCTCGGGACTAAAAGAATGGTTGGGACAACAAACATCCATCTCGTTCGTACTTTGGATACCAATATAACCATCGAAGGTTGTTTGAAGTGACTAATTCCTGGAAATTAGGAGGCGTTGAAAACAAAGAAATTGCTCGAGTTCTCATTTCTATCTAGTCTTGATGTTAAGAAAAGATCTCTAGCAGGAAGGTTGGCTAGATATTTCTTGTAAAAACACTAGCTCTGCTCAGTCCATAATGAGAATATTTTCATCTTTTTGATTTCATGTATATTCTCCTTATGCACATAAGGGAGGAGCCGTATGAGGTGAAAATCTCACGTACGGTTCTGGAACGGAGATTCTTTTAATTGAATGGCGACCGTAACGGATGTCAGCTCAATCCGAAGGAAATTATGCAGAAGCTTTACAGAATTATTATGAAGCTATGCGACTAGAAATTGATCCTTATGATCGAAGTTATATACTCTATAATATAGGTCTTATCCATACAAGTAATGGAGAACATACGAAAGCTTTGGAATATTATTTTCGAGCACTAGAACGAAATCCATTCTTACCACAAGCTTTTAATAATATGGCGGTGATCTGTCATTACGTGCGACTATCTTCACTATAGAAGTCAAAAAAGAAAACCAAAAAAGGGGCTTTCTACATATGCATCGTCTAAAACAACGATTTTTATCAGCTGTAGCAAAGAAAGAAACTTTATATTCATATCATAAAAGTTGAAATATGAAGAAAATAAATAGATATACCTAGCTGCTTTTTTCTATGGATAAAAAAAGAATCTAATTGGTAGGGGAAGCACCGTAAAGATCAATTGGCGAGGTTGGGGGCCAATACAATAATAACTGCGTACTTATGTCATGATGGTAAATCTACTTAATCTTGTGATGTGAGATAAAAACCAGGAATCCACTTATGTAATAGATTGGATCCACTAAAGTCTTAAGCAGCGGTGTAGGATCAGATCCCAAAGATAGTAAGTTTTTTCTTTCTTAGTTAAGGAAAGTCTTTTTCAAAGATTCTATATAAATTTATATACGAAACCGAGATAGTTACCTTTCAGAAAATATAATGATAGGGGAATTTTTTCTTCTGAAGGTGGGAAAAAAGATAAAACGAAATAAAACGACTCCAAATTTCAGTTTAAAACTCATGTAATGAACTTCTTTGGTTAACCCCAAAAATGGGGTAGATCCACGAGAAATCCCATCCGTTAGATATGATAACGGGACACTACAAAGAATTGATGAGCCGTATGAGGCAGGAAACTCTCAAGTACGGTTCTAAGGGAAGGAATTAATCCACCTATTCCGACCGGGGAGAACAGGCCATTCACCAGGGCGATTCTGAAATTGCGGAGGCTTGGTTTGATCAAGCTGCTGAGTATTGGAAACAGGCTATAGCACTTACTCCTGGTAATTATATTGAAGCACATAATTGGTTGAAGATCACGGGGCGCTTCGAATAAAATAAATAAAAGAAAGTGCCTTTTATTTATTTTTATTTAGTTTATAATATTTAATTATTATTTGTTATAATAAAAATAAATTTATAATTAATTGGTATTGTTTTTTGGCCTCATCAGTCAAATAAATAAAATGGACCATTCCTCTGTTTTGTGGAAAGAGCCAATGTAAAGAATTTCATTATATCCCTTCTAAACATTCTATTTGATCTGATATTTCGTAAGGATAAAAGATAAAATTAAGGGATAGAGTACAAAATAGACTTCTTTCTTTTTATTAATTTGAATAAAAAAAATCCAATTAAAACTAATAGAAACAACCCTAAATTGAAATTAACTATCTAAAAATTAACAACTAAATTATTCTAATTTCAATATATATCAATAATATATATATTGAATATATATACTGTTACTGTGATGTTTCTTATCAACGATCAATGGCTACTTTCGTGGTTTGGGATAGATAATTCATAGCATAGGGTTGTACAAAAAGATCATTTTTGCATCAATTCAAAGCTACAAAAAGGTTTTATACGATTAAAAGGTCCGTTGAGCGCCTCATGGCTATGTCATAATAGATCCGAACACTTGCCCCGGATCAACTTCCAGATCATAATCGCTCTAGTAAATAACTAAAGAAAATAGATAAA
>JANLIY010000245.1:0-42828 GCA_029490685.1 Schizonepeta tenuifolia | reverse complement strand
TTTCAGCCCGATCGAGAACTTTCGATTTTGACCCCGAAATTTCACTCCTGTCGATTTTTCTCGATTTTGGAGGAGAAAAAAAATTTCGAGCTGAGTGTCGGATCTTACATAGTTGGAGGCGTAGAATCGATTCCCATTGGTCCCGAGGCTCGGCGGAGCTTTCTTAGCCGAGAAACGGTCAAAAACTCCACTGTTTTTGACCGTTTCGCGAAAGTTCACCGACCGCGCGTTTTTCGCCGATCCAGCGGACCAGCGGACTCGCAGAGCTTTTTAGACCAGAAAATCGGACTCAGCGGGTCATTTCCAAGGGGACTTGCCCGGTTTCAGCCCGATCGGAGAACTTTCGATTTTGACCCCGAAATTTCACTCCATGGTACCCCTGTCGATTTTCTCGATTTGGAGGAGAAAAAAAATTTCGAGCTGAGTGTCGGATCTTACATAGTTGGAGGCGTAGAATCGATTCCGCACGGTCTTGACTCTCGGCGAGGCTCTCTGAGCCGAGAAACAGTCAGAAACTGGTCAAAAACGAGCATTTCCGACCACTTTTTGACTCTTTTTCTGGAGCATTTTCAGCAGATAGCTGTAAGCGAGGGACTTGCGGAGCTTTTCGGACTCGAAAATCGCACTCAGCGAGTCAATTCAAAGCGAGCTTACTTGGTTTTTGCCCGATGGGCGAACTTTCGATTTCGACCCGAAAAATTTAGTCCATGTAACCCATGTCAGTTTTTCTCCAGTTTGGACTGAGAAAAAACGTTTGAAATTTCAGTTGCATCCTACGTAGTTGGAGGCGTAGAATCGATTCCGCACGGTCCCGACTCTCTGCGAGACTTCCTGAGCCGAGAAACAGTCAAAAACGAGCATTTCTGAACACTTTTTGACTCTTTCTCCGTAGCGTTTTCAGCAGATAGCTCTAAGCGAGGGACTCGCGGAGCTTTCGGACTCGAAAATCGCACTCAGAGGGTCAATTCCAAGCGGCCTAACTTGCTTTCGGCTCGATCGGCGAACTATCGATTTTGACGCTAAAAGTTTAGTCCATGTCCTGTCGATTTTTCTCGATTTGGGACTGAAAAAAAAAATTCGAGATTTCAGTCTCATCCTACGCAGTTGGAGGCGTAAATCGATTCCGCACGGTCTTGGCGCTCTGCGAGGCTTCCTTAGCCGAAAAACAGTCAAAAACAGGTCAAAAACGAGCTTTTCTGACCAATTTTTGACTCTTTGGCTAGAGCGTTTTCAGCGGACAGCCCGAAGCGAGGGACTCGCGGAGCTTTTCAGACTGGAGAATCGCACTTAGCGTGTCAATTCCAAGCGAGCTTCCTCGGTTTCAGCCTGATCGGCGAACTTTCGATTTCGACCCGAAAATTTAGTCGATTAAAGAATTAGGATGCGACTGAAATCTCGATTTTTTTTCTCAGTCCAAAATCGAGGAAAATCGACAGCGTTACAAGGACTAAATTTTTAGAGTCACAATCGAAAGTTCATTGATACGGCCGAAACCACGAAAGCTCGCTTGGAATTGACTCGCTGAGTTCGATTTTCGAGTCAGCAAAGTTCCGCGAGTCCCTCGCTTTGAGCTATCCGCTGAAAACCTTCCAGAGAAAGAGTCAAAAATTGGTCTGAAAAACTCGTTTTTGACCAGTTTTGACTTTTTCTCGGCTCAGGAAGTCTCGCTAAGAGTCGGGACCGTGCGGAATCGATTCTACGCCTCCAACTACGTAGGATGAGACTGAAATCTCGAAATTTTTTCTCAGTCCAAAATCGAGAAAAATTGTCATGGGTTCCATGGACTGAATTTTTCGGGTCAAAATCGAAAGTTCGCCCATCGGGCCAAAACCAAGTAAGCTCGCTTGGAATTGACTCGCTGAGTGGGATTTTCTAGTCGGTTCCAGAGGGGAGACGGAATTAGGTATTTTTGCATCAAGCTCTTTTAGTCCATGAAACCCCAGTCGATTTTTCCCGATTCATTCCGATGAATGAAAATAATCAGAGATTAGTATCAAATCCCATGTAGGTACTTGGAGGCGTAGAATCGATTCCCATTGGTCCCGAGGCTCGGCGGAGCTTTCTTAGCCGAGAAACGGTCAAAAACTCCAGTTTTTGACCGTTTCGCGAAAGTTCACCGACCGCGCGTTTTTCGCCGATCCAGCGGACCAGCGGACTCGCAGAGCTTTTTAGACCAGAAAATCGGACTCAGCGGGTCATTTCCAAGGGGACTTGCCCGGTTTCAGCCCGATCGGAGAACTTTCGATTTTGACCCCGAAATTTCACTCCATCCCCTGTCGATTTTTCTCGATTTTGGAGGAGAAAAAAAATTTCGAGCTGAGTGTCGGATCTTACATAGTTGGAGGCGTAGAATCGATTCCCATTGGTCCCGAGGCTCGGCGGAGCTTTCTTAGCCGAGAAACGGTCAAAAACTCCACTGTTTTTGACCGTTTCGCGAAAGTTCACCGACCGCGCGTTTTTCGCCGATCCAGCGGACCAGCGGACTCGCAGAGCTTTTTAGACCAGAAAATCGGACTCAGCGGGTCATTTCCAAGGGGACTTGCCCGGTTTCAGCCCGATCGGAGAACTTTCGATTTTGACCCCGAAATTTCACTCCATGGTACCCCTGTCGATTTTTCTCGATTATGGAGGAGAAAAAAAATTTCGAGCTGAGTGTCGGATCTTACATAGTTGGAGGCGTAGAATCGATTCCGCACGGTCTTGACTCTCGGCGAGGCTCTGAGCCGAGAAACAGTCAGAAACTGGTCAAAAACGAGCATTTCCGACCACTTTTTGACTCTTTTTCTGGAGCATTTTCAGCAGATAGCTGTAAGCGAGGGACTTGCGGAGCTTTTCGGACTCGAAAATCGCACTCAGCGAGTCAATTCAAAGCGAGCTTACTTGGTTTTTGCCCGATGGGCGAACTTTCGATTTCGACCCGAAAAATTTAGTCCATGTAACCCATGTCAGTTTTTCTCCAGTTTGGACTGAGAAAAAACGTTTGAAATTTCAGTTGCATCCTACGTAGTTGGAGGCGTAGAATCGATTCCGCACGGTCCCGACTCTCTGCGAGACTTCCTGAGCCGAGAAACAGTCAAAAACGAGCATTTCTGAACACTTTTTGACTCTTTCTCCGTAGCGTTTTCAGCAGATAGCTCTAAGCGAGGGACTCGCGGAGCTTTCGGACTCGAAAATCGCACTCAGCGGGTCAATTCCAAGCGGCCTAACTTGCTTTCGGCTCGATCGGCGAACTATCGATTTTGACGCTAAAAGTTTAGTCCATGTCGATTTTTCTCGATTTGGGACTGAAAAAAAAAATTCGAGATTTCAGTCTCATCCTACGCAGTTGGAGGCGTAGAATCGATTCCGCACGGTCTTGGCGCTCTGCGAGGCTTCCTTAGCCGAAAAACAGTCAAAAACAGGTCAAAAACGAGCTTTTCTGACCAATTTTTGACTCTTTGGCTAGAGCGTTTTCAGCGGACAGCCCGAAGCGAGGGACTCGCGGAGCTTTTCAGACTGGAGAATCGCACTTAGCGTGTCAATTCCAAGCGAGCTTCCTCGGTTTCAGCCTGATCGGCGAACTTTCGATTTCGACCCCGAAAATTTAGTCGATTAAAGAATTAGGATGCGACTGAAATCTCGATTTTTTTTCTCAGTCCAAAATCGAGGAAAATCGACAGGCGTTACAAGGACTAAATTTTTAGAGTCACAATCGAAAGTTCATTGATACGGCCGAAACCACGAAAGCTCGCTTGGAATTGACTCGCTGAGTTCGATTTTCGAGTCAGCAAAGTTCCGCGAGTCCCTCGCTTTGAGCTATCCGCTGAAAACCTTCCAGAGAAAGAGTCAAAAATTGGTCTGAAAAACTCGTTTTTGACCAGTTTTTGACTTTTTCTCGGCTCAGGAAGTCTCGCTAAGAGTCGGGACCGTGCGGAATCGATTCTACGCCTCCAACTACGTAGGATGAGACTGAAATCTCGAAATTTTTTCTCAGTCCAAAATCGAGAAAAATTGTCATGGGTTCCATGGACTGAATTTTTCGGGTCAAAATCGAAAGTTCGCCCATCGGGCCAAAACCAAGTAAGCTCGCTTGGAATTGACTCGCTGAGTGGGATTTTCTAGTCGGTTCCAGAGGGGAGACGGAATTAGGTATTTTTGCATCAAGCTCTTTTAGTCCATGAAACCCCAGTCGATTTTTCCCGATTCATTCCGATGAATGAAAATAATCAGAGATTAGTATCAAATCCCATGTAGGTACTTGGAGGCGTAGAATCGATTCCCATTGGTCCCGAGGCTCGGCGGAGCTTTCTTAGCCGAGAAACGGTCAAAAACTCCAGTGTTTTTGACCGTTTCGCGAAAGTTCACCGACCGCGCGTTTTTCGCCGATCCAGCGGACCAGCGGACTCGCAGAGCTTTTTAGACCAGAAAATCGGACTCAGCGGGTCATTTCCAAGGGGACTTGCCCGGTTTCAGCCCGATCGGAGAACTTTCGATTTTGACCCCGAAATTTCACTCCATTCTTCCCCTGTCGATTTTTCTCGATTTTGGAGGAGAAAAAAAATTTCGAGCTGAGTGTCGGATCTTACATAGTTGGAGGCGTAGAATCGATTCCCATTGGTCCCGAGGCTCGGCGGAGCTTTCTTAGCCGAGAAACGGTCAAAAACTCCACTGTTTTTGACCGTTTCGCGAAAGTTCACCGACCGCGCGTTTTTCGCCGATCCAGCGGACCAGCGGACTCGCAGAGCTTTTTAGACCAGAAAATCGGACTCAGCGGGTCATTTCCAAGGGGACTTGCCCGGTTTCAGCCCGATCGGAGAACTTTCGATTTTGACCCCGAAATTTCACTCCATGGTACCCCTGTCGATTTTTCTCGATTATGGAGGAGAAAAAAAATTTCGAGCTGAGTGTCGGATCTTACATAGTTGGAGGCGTAGAATCGATTCCGCACGGTCTTGACTCTCGGCGAGGCTCTCTGAGCCGAGAAACAGTCAGAAACTGGTCAAAAACGAGCATTTCCGACCACTTTTTGACTCTTTTTCTGGAGCATTTTCAGCAGATAGCTGTAAGCGAGGGACTTGCGGAGCTTTTCGGACTCGAAAATCGCACTCAGCGAGTCAATTCAAAGCGAGCTTACTTGGTTTTTGCCCGATGGGCGAACTTTCGATTTCGACCCGAAAAATTTAGTCCATGTAACCCATGTCAGTTTTTCTCCAGTTTGGACTGAGAAAAAACGTTTGAAATTTCAGTTGCATCCTACGTAGTTGGAGGCGTAGAATCGATTCCGCACGGTCCCGACTCTCTGCGAGACTTCCTGAGCCGAGAAACAGTCAAAAACGAGCATTTCTGAACACTTTTTGACTCTTTCTCCGTAGCGTTTTCAGCAGATAGCTCTAAGCGAGGGACTCGCGGAGCTTTCGGACTCGAAAATCGCACTCAGCGGGTCAATTCCAAGCGGCCTAACTTGCTTTCGGCTCGATCGGCGAACTATCGATTTTGACGCTAAAAGTTTAGTCCATGTCGATTTTTCTCGATTTGGGACTGAAAAAAAAAATTCGAGATTTCAGTCTCATCCTACGCAGTTGGAGGCGTAGAATCGATTCCGCACGGTCTTGGCGCTCTGCGAGGCTTCCTTAGCCGAAAAACAGTCAAAAACAGGTCAAAAACGAGCTTTTCTGACCAATTTTTGACTCTTTGGCTAGAGCGTTTTCAGCGGACAGCCCGAAGCGAGGGACTCGCGGAGCTTTTCAGACTGGAGAATCGCACTTAGCGTGTCAATTCCAAGCGAGCTTCCTCGGTTTCAGCCTGATCGGCGAACTTTCGATTTCGACCCCGAAAATTTAGTCGATTAAAGAATTAGGATGCGACTGAAATCTCGATTTTTTTTCTCAGTCCAAAATCGAGGAAAATCGACAGGCGTTACAAGGACTAAATTTTTAGAGTCACAATCGAAAGTTCATTGATACGGCCGAAACCACGAAAGCTCGCTTGGAATTGACTCGCTGAGTTCGATTTTCGAGTCAGCAAAGTTCCGCGAGTCCCTCGCTTTGAGCTATCCGCTGAAAACCTTCCAGAGAAAGAGTCAAAAATTGGTCTGAAAAACTCGTTTTTGACCAGTTTTTGACTTTTTCTCGGCTCAGGAAGTCTCGCTAAGAGTCGGGACCGTGCGGAATCGATTCTACGCCTCCAACTACGTAGGATGAGACTGAAATCTCGAAATTTTTTCTCAGTCCAAAATCGAGAAAAATTGTCATGGGTTCCATGGACTGAATTTTTCGGGTCAAAATCGAAAGTTCGCCCATCGGGCCAAAACCAAGTAAGCTCGCTTGGAATTGACTCGCTGAGTGGGATTTTCTAGTCGGTTCCAGAGGGGAGACGGAATTAGGTATTTTTGCATCAAGCTCTTTTAGTCCATGAAACCCCAGTCGATTTTTCCCGATTCATTCCGATGAATGAAAATAATCAGAGATTAGTATCAAATCCCATGTAGGTACTTGGAGGCGTAGAATCGATTCCCATTGGTCCCGAGGCTCGGCGGAGCTTTCTTAGCCGAGAAACGGTCAAAAACTCCAGTTTTTTGACCGTTTCGCGAAAGTTCACCGACCGCGCGTTTTTCGCCGATCCAGCGGACCAGCGGACTCGCAGAGCTTTTTAGACCAGAAAATCGGACTCAGCGGGTCATTTCCAAGGGGACTTGCCCGGTTTCAGCCCGATCGGAGAACTTTCGATTTTGACCCCGAAATTTCACTCCATTCTTCCCCTGTCGATTTTTCTCGATTTGGAGGAGAAAAAAAATTTCGAGCTGAGTGTCGGATCTTACATAGTTGGAGGCGTAGAATCGATTCCGCACGGTCTTGACTCTCGGCGAGGCTCTCTGAGCCGAGAAACAGTCAGAAACTGGTCAAAACGAGCATTTCCGACCACTTTTTGACTCTTTTTCTGGAGCATTTTCAGCAGATAGCTGTAAGCGAGGGACTTGCGGAGCTTTTCGGACTCGAAAATCGCACTCAGCGAGTCAATTCAAAGCGAGCTTACTTGGTTTTTGCCCGATGGGCGAACTTTCGATTTCGACCCGAAAAATTTAGTCCATGTAACCCATGTCAGTTTTTCTCCAGTTTGGACTGAGAAAAAACGTTTGAAATTTCAGTTGCATCCTACGTAGTTGGAGGCGTAGAATCGATTCCGCACGGTCCCGACTCTCTGCGAGACTTCCTGAGCCGAGAAACAGTCAAAAACGAGCATTTCTGAACACTTTTTGACTCTTTCTCCGTAGCGTTTTCAGCAGATAGCTCTAAGCGAGGGACTCGCGGAGCTTTCGGACTCGAAAATCGCACTCAGCGGGTCAATTCCAAGCGGCCTAACTTGCTTTCGGCTCGATCGGCGAACTATCGATTTTGACGCTAAAAGTTTAGTCCATGTCGATTTTTCTCGATTTGGGACTGAAAAAAAAAATTCGAGATTTCAGTCTCATCCTACGCAGTTGGAGGCGTAGAATCGATTCCGCACGGTCTTGGCGCTCTGCGAGGCTTCCTTAGCCGAAAAACAGTCAAAAACAGGTCAAAAACGAGCTTTTCTGACCAATTTTTGACTCTTTGGCTAGAGCGTTTTCAGCGGACAGCCCGAAGCGAGGGACTCGCGGAGCTTTTCAGACTGGAGAATCGCACTTAGCGTGTCAATTCCAAGCGAGCTTCCTCGGTTTCAGCCTGATCGGCGAACTTTACGATTTCGACCCCGAAAATTTAGTCGATTAAAGAATTAGGATGCGACTGAAATCGCTCGATTTTTTTCTCAGTCCAAAATCGAGGAAAATCGACAGGCGTTACAAGGACTAAATTTTTAGAGTCACAATCGAAAGTTCATTGATACGGCCGAAACCACGAAGCTCGCTTGGAATTGACTCGCTGAGTTCGATTTTCGAGTCAGCAAAGTTCCGCGAGTCCCTCGCTTTGAGCTATCCGCTGAAAACCTTCCAGAGAAAGAGTCAAAAATTGGTCTGAAAAACTCGTTTTTTGACCAGTTTTTGACTTTTATCTCGGCTCAGGAAGTCTCGCTAAGAGTCGGGACCGTGCGGAATCGATTCTACGCCTCCAACTACGTAGGATGAGACTGAAATCTCGAAATTTTTTCTCAGTCCAAAATCGAGAAAAATTGTCATGGGTTCCATGGACTGAATTTTTCGGGTCAAAATCGAAAGTTCGCCCATCGGGCCAAAACCAAGTAAGCTCGCTTGGAATTGACTCGCTGAGTGGGATTTTCTAGTCGGTTCCAGAGGGGAGACGGAATTAGGTATTTTTGCATCAAGCTCTTTAGTCCATGAAACCCCAGTCGATTTTTCCCGATTCATTCCGATGAATGAAAATAATCAGAGATTAGTATCAAATCCCATGTAGGTACTTGGAGGCGTAGAATCGATTCCCATTGGTCCCGAGGCTCGGCGGAGCTTTCTTAGCCGAGAAACGGTCAAAAACTCACTGTTTTTGACCGTTTCGCGAAAGTTCACCGACCGCGCGTTTTTCGCCGATCCAGCGGACCAGCGGACTCGCAGAGCTTTTTAGACCAGAAAAATCGGACTCAGCGGGTCATTTCCAAGGGGACTTGCCCGGTTTCAGCCCGATCGGAGAACTTTCGATTTTGACCCCGAAATTTCACTCCATTCTTACCCTGTCGATTTTTCTCGATTTTGGAGGAGAAAAAAAATTTCGAGGCTGAGTGTCGGATCTTACATAGTTGGAGGCGTAGAATCGATTCCCATTGGTCCCGAGGCTCGGCGGAGCTTTCTTAGCCGAGAAACGGTCAAAAAACTCCACTGTTTTTGACCGTTTCGCGAAAGTTCACCGACCGCGCGTTTTTCGCCGATCCAGCGGACCAGCGGACTCGCAGAGCTTTTTAGACCAGAAAATCGGACTCAAGCGGGTCATTTCCAAGGGGACGTGCCCGGTTTCAGCCCGATCGGAGAACTTTCGATTTTGACCCCGAAATTTCACTCCATAGGTACACCTGTCGATTTTTCTCGATTATGGAGGAGAAAAAAAATTTCGAGCTGAGTGTCGGATCTTACATAGTTGGAGGCGTAGAATCGATTCCGGCACGGTCTTGACTCTCGGCGAGGCTCTCTGAGACCGAGAAACAGTCAGAAACTGGTCAAAAACGAGCATTTCCGACCACTTTTTGACTCTTTTTCTGGAGCATTTTCAGCAGATAGCTGTAAGCGAGGGACTTGCGGAGCTTTTTCGGACTCGAAAATCGCACTCAGCGAGTCAATTCAAAGCGAGCTTACTTGGTTTTGCCCGATGGGCGAACTTTCGATTTCGACCCGAAAAATTTAGGTCCATGTAACCCATGTCAGTTTTTCTCCAGTTTGGACTGAGGAAAAAACGTTTGAAATTTCAGTTGCATCCTACGTAGTTGGAGGCGTAGAATCGATTCCGCACGGTCCCGACTCTCTGCGAGACTTCCTGAGCCGAGAAACAGTCAAAAACGAGCATTTCTGAACACTTTTTGACTCTTTCTCCGTAGCGTTTTCAGCAGATAGCTCTAAGCGAGGGACTCGCGGAGCTTTCGGACTCGA
Organism: Schizonepeta tenuifolia; assembly: GCA_029490685.1. Lineage (NCBI taxonomy): Eukaryota > Viridiplantae > Streptophyta > Magnoliopsida > Lamiales > Lamiaceae > Schizonepeta > Schizonepeta tenuifolia. The sequence goes on along the minus strand of JANLIY010000245.1, from coordinate 33,284 downwards.
AAAATCGCACTCAGCGGGTCAATTCCAAGCGGCCTAACTTGCTTTCGGCTCGATCGGCGAACTATCGATTTTGACGCTAAAAGTTTAGTCCATGTCGATTTTTCTCCGATTTGGGACTGAAAAAAAAAATTCGAGATTTCAGTCTCATCCTACGCAGTTGGAGGCGTAGAATCGATTCCGCACGGTCTTGGCGCTCTGCGAGGCTTCCTTAGCCGAAAAACAGTCAAAAACATGTCAAAAACGAGCTTTTCTGACCAATTTTTGACTCTTTGGCTAGAGCGTTTTCAGCGGACAGCCCCGAAGCGAGGGACTCGCGGAGCTTTTTCAGACTGGAGAATCGCACTTAGCGTGTCAATTCCAAGCGGAGCTTCCTCGGTTTCAGCCTGATCGCGGCGAACTTTCGATTCGACCCCGAAAATTTAGTCGATTAAAGAATTAGGATGCGACTGAAATCTCGATTTTTTTTCTCAGTCCAAAATCGAGGAAAATCGACAGGCGTTACAAGGACTAAATTTTTAGAGTCACAATCGAAAGTTCATTGATACGGGCCGAAACCCACGAAAGCTCGCTTGGAATTGACTCGCTGAGTTCGATTTTCGAGTCAGCCAAAGTTCCGCGAGTCCCTCGATTTGAGCTATCCGCTGAAAACCTTCCAGAGAAAGAGTCCAAAAATTGGTCTCAAAACTCGTTTTTTGACCAGTTTTTGACTTTTTTCTCGGCTCAGGAAGTCTCGCTAAGAGTCGGGAACCGTGCGGAATCGATTCTACGCCCTCCAACTACGTAGGATGAGACTGAAATCTCGAAATTTTTTCTCAGTCCAAAATCGAGAAAAATTGTCATGGGTTCCATGTACCTGAAATTTTCGGGTCAAAATCGAAAGTTCGCCCATCGGGCCAAAACCAAGTAAGCTCGCTTGGAATTGACTCGCTGAGTGGGATTTTCTAGTCGGTTCCAGAGGGGAGACGGAATTAGGTATTTTGCATCAAGCTCTTTAGTCCATGAAACCCCAGTCGATTTTCCCGATTCATTCCGATGAATGAAAATAATCAGAGATTAGTATCAATCCCATGTAGGTACTTGGAGGCGTAGAATCGATTCCCATTGGTCCCGAGGCTCGGCGGAGCTTTCTTAGCCGAGAAACGGTCAAAAACTCCACTGTTTTGACCGTTTCGCGAAAGTTCACCGACCGCGCGTTTTTCGCCGATCCAGCGGACAGCGGACTCGCAGAGCTTTTTAGACCAGACAAAATCGGACTCAGCGGGTCATTTTTTCCAATGGGGACTTGCCCGGTTTCAGCCCCGATCCCCCCCCGTGTGAGAACTTTCGATTTTGACCCCGAATTTCTACTTACCATTCTTACCCCTGTCGGAATTTTTCTCGATTTGAGGAGAAAAAAAATTTCGAGCTGAGTGTCACGGATCTCTACATAGGTTGGAGGCTTCGAATCGATCTCACCATTGGTCCCGGAGGCTCAGGCTGGAGCTTTCTTAGCCGAGAGCAGAAAAACGGTCAAAAACTCCAGTTTTTTGACCGTTTCGCGAAAGTTCACCGACCGCGCGTTTTTTCGCCGATCCAGCGGACCAGCGGACTCGCAGAGCTTTTTAGACCAGAAAATCGGACTCAGCGGGTCATTTCCAAGGGGACTTGCCCGGTTTCAGCCCGATCGGAGAACTTTTGATTTTGACCCCGAAATTTCACTCCATGGTACCCCTGTCGATTTTTCTCGATTATGGAGGAGAAAAAAAATTTCGAGCTGAGTGTCGGATCTTACATAGTTGGAGGCGTAGAATCGATTCCGCACGGTCTTGACTCTCGGCGAGGCTCTCTGAGCCGAGAAACAGTCAGAAACTGGTCAAAAACGAGCATTTCCGACCACTTTTTGACTCTTTTTCTGGAGCATTTTCAGCAGATAGCTGTAAGCGAGGGACTTGCGGAGCTTTTCGGACTCGAAAATCGCACTCAGCGAGTCAATTCAAAGCGAGCTTACTTGGTTTTTGCCCGATGGGCGAACTTTCGATTTCGACCCGAAAAATTTAGTCCATGTAACCCATGTCAGTTTTTCTCCAGTTTGGACTGAGAAAAAACGTTCGAGATTTCAGTCTCATCCTACGCAGTTGGAGGGCGTAGAATCGATTCCGCACGGTCTTGGCGCTCTGCGAGGCTTCCTTAGCCGAGAAACAGTCAGAAACTGGTCAAAAACGAGCATTTCCGACCACTTTTTGACTCTTTTTCTGGAGCATTTTCAGCAGATCGCTGTAAGCGAGGGACTTGCGGAGCTTTTCGGACTCGAAAATCGCACTCAGCGAGTCAATTCAAAGCGAGCTAATTGGTTTTTGCCCGTAGGCGGTCGTTTTTCCATCTTTTTAATACCATGAAATCGAAAAAAGAAAAAAAAAAAAAAAAAAAAAAAACATTTACCATCCAATTTTCGTTGTTACAGAGAGGTTACTTGTTGGCAGCCCTGTTTTGCCGTTACGCATAAAATCAACCACGTTTAAATAGAGATACATTCTAGTCGCTTTCAGTTTGAGCCAGGTTTCAGGTTTGAAGTTTCATTTATTCATAAAACTTGGGTAACGTTAAATGTGAAGTTTAACGTGCTTTCAGGCTTAAAAATGTTTTCTCGACTTTGAATTTTAGCCAGGACACGATGCAAGACTAATTGTATTAAACTACTTCAAACTCTTCTCTTTTCAAAGTGCGGCATGGTAACTGGTAAGTTCCTGCTGAACTTGGTCCAATTCGTTGCTCCTATGCGTAAGGGTGTATCCTCAAATTCCGCATGAGTCCCGGCACAGTGGTTTTGAAGCAAAAAAAAAATGCGACAAAAATGTACCCAAAAATGGTTTGCTCTCGGGGTGAGTCCATGGTACGTGCACACTTAAATTCGCGAAAAATCAAAATCTTGCTAGTGCTATTTTCGAAATACGCGCTTTGAAAATTTTCAAAGTAAATGCAACTTTTCTATTGATCTTGATCCACTTTTTATTTATTTGTACATTGAATCGGTGTTTGATCGGTTTCACGTTTTCATTTTTTATTCGAATAAGTCGATCGAATACATGCCCTCTCCTTACACGCACACTTCCATTCATACTCTTTTTTTTTAACCGAAAAATTCGCCTTCTGCTGCGTCTGCGGCAAATTGTTGTTACGAGTATGCGGTGCGTGCTGGTTTCAGGTAGTTACATACTCGACTCTTTGAAGGCGTTTTGTATGCGAGAGCAATTCGCAAGTTCTCCAACAGGGTACGCCACTTGATCACATAAACGCCTTCACAGAGTCGAGTATGTAATGACCTGAAACCAGCACGCACAACATATTCGTAACAACAATTGCTGCAGACGCAGCTGAAGGCGAATTGCTCTCGCACATAAACGACGCCGTCAGAGATTCGTGTATGTAATGACCTGAAACCAGCACGCACAACATATTCGTAACAACAATTGCCGCAGACGCAGCTGAAGACGAATTTTTCAGTTAAAAAAAAAAGGGTATGAAAGGAAGTGTGCGTGTAACGAGGAGGGTATGTATGATCGACATGAATCGAACGAAAAATGAAAACGTGAACCGATCAACACCGATTCAATGTACAAATAAATAAAAATCGGATCAAAATCAGTGGAAAAGTTGCATTTTCTATGAAAATCTCAAATCGCGTATTTCCGAAAAAAAGGATCAGTCAAGAATTTGATTTTTCGCAATTTTACGTGTACACGTACCATAGACTCGCCCCCCTGCAAACCATTTTTGGATACATTTTTGTCGCTTTTTTTTATCTTCTAGAAAAAAAATCTCGGCAGATTTTGAATTTTTCAGCAAAAAAAAGGACGAAAGCCCCTGCCCATGAGTCTAAAGAATCATTCTAAACCCAAAAATCGGCAAAGATTAAGAGAAATGATAGCAGAATAGTGTTTGGAAAAAAACCTCACATTCGATACAGAAATCGGTCAAGGGTCAATTCCAAGCGAGCTTACTTGGTTCCGACCCTATCGGCGAAATTTCCATTTTGACCCGAAAAATTTAGTCCATGTTATCCGTGTCGATTTTTCTCGATTTGAGACGGAGAAAAATATTCGAGATTTCAGTCGCATCCTACGTTGCTGGAAGCGTAGAATCGATTCCGCACGGTCCCGACTCTCGGGGAGGCTTCCTGAGCCGAGAAACAGTAAGAAACTGGTCAAAAACGAGCTTTTCTGACCACTTTTTGACTCTTTCTCTAGAGCGTTTTTCAGCGGCTAGCTCGAAGCAAGGGACTTGCGGAGCTATTTCGACTGAAAAATTGGCACTCGGCGGGGTCAATGTCCAAGCGAGCTTACTTGAATTCGGCCCGATCAGCGAACTTTAGATTTTGACGCTAAAATTTAGGATCCATGTAAGCCCCTGTCGATTTTTCTCGGTTTGGGACTGAGAAAAAAAATTTCGAGATTTCAGTCGCATCCTACGTAGTTGAAGGCGAAGAATCGATTCCGCACGGTCCAACATTTGGCGAGGCTCCCTGAGCTAAGAATCAGTCCAAAAATTGGTTCAAAACGAGTGTTTTCTGACCACTTTTTGTCTCTTTTTTCGGAGCGTTTTCAGCGGATAACTCGTAGCGAGGGACTCAAGGGAGCGTTTCCGACTGGAAAATCCCACTCAGCGGGTCAATTCCAAGCGAGCTTACTTGTTTCCGACCCGATCGGCGAACTATCGATTTTGACGCTAATAATTTAGTCCATGTAACCCCTGTCGATTTTTTCTCGATTTGGGACTGAGAAAAAAATTTCAAGATTTCAGTCGCATCCTATATAGTCGGGTGGCGTAGAATCGGTTCCGCACGCTCCCGACACTCGGCGAGTCTTCCCGAGTCGAGAACAGTCCAAAGCTGGTCAAAAAGGAGCTTTTCTGACCACTTTTTGCCTGTTTCTCTGGAGCGTTTTCAGCGGATAGCTCGAAGCTAGGGACTCGCGGAGCTTTTCCAACTCGAAAATCGAACACAGCGGGTCAATTCCATGCGAGCTCAGATCCAAAGGAGTCCAACGTCACGAGATAATTGATAGGCTTGGAGGACAAGGCGCACATGGCGCACAAGTGCAGTTTCTGCTATTTCGAGAAATACGTGTTTGAAGTTTCGAAATTATACATGGATCCTTATGACGGAATAAATGTTCAAACTGACCTTTTGATGCTTAAAATTGGAATTTGGGAGCGAATTTTGCACAGAATATGCATCAATGACTAGTTTTACTGGAAATTAAACCATCTCAATTTTTTTAAAAACTGCCTGTATGCGCCTTTTTATCTCTGAAATATTTATCAGTGTATAAGTCGCAGGGAGTCAGCAATCACCGGCAATTTGCAAGCTCCGTACTTGTCAATTCGTCAAATTGTAATTACCATAACATCGATATAGTAAAGATTTCTTTACGCCTTCAAATCCAGCGATACTTCTCCGCTTTGCCAAGGAGTTAGTTTAGTTGCTTAACCGAACCTAACACAGATTATTGATGGCATTTCACGAACTCGCGAGTGTGCTAGCTTACACCATGTATCCAAGAAGAAGGGGCTAACGTATGTTTGAATTCAAACCATAATAATCCCTACTTCCAATCTCGTTTTTTTCACTTTAAAACGATTAAATTTGTTGATTAACACGAATGGATTGCAATTTGCCGGCGATTGCTAATTGCCTGCAACATATATACCTGAGAATTTTTGTGAAGAAATTAATGAGAAAAAAAAATTACTGACTGAACAATCATAATCACTGCTTGTGGAAATGTTAATTAAACGATACTAAAGCACTTTATAGATGGTGAAAGTGCAGAAGTGCGAATCTCGGAAAACACGATTTTCCAGGAGAGTAAAAAAACTGTCTGCATTCCTCTTTATTGTCGGCAGAAGGGATTAACCTTCTACCCTTCTTATTAATAATTCTTGAGGATGGCAAGAATAAGATATTTTTTCTAACTCCGTCAGCAGTTTCAATAATTTCTCGAACTGTTAGAAAATACGGCAGGAATGCCGAGATTCGCGTTTTTTGGCACTAAGAATCGACCCTTCATCAGTAGATTCACATTTTTGCACTTGGTGTTTTAAACTTGTTGGTGGATTTGGATCATTTAAAGACGGAAAAAAGGGTTTCACACTTAAATTTCCTTATCAGATAAGATTTAGTTGGTCATCGATGCTCCATGAATCCATGCTTTACGCTTTCCTAATGGACCAAAGGACAAAGTACTTTTTCTTCAATTATGATTATTCACAGTTAATCAAAGAAAACCTCATTTTATCCGTGCAAAACTATTTAAATTCACGACCGCTTTTGAGTGAGTTGCGATCTTGTAAACGGCAACTCTTTCAGTTTCACTTCAGAATACGATGACCGAACCAAGGGACTTAAAATACACAATCTGATCCAGCCGCCTGCGCTCTCTTCATTTAAAAAGGACGTAGATACCAAAAAAAAATCTTAATATTATTTCAAAATAATATTCCTCGGCATTTTCCCAATATGCATCTAGATTTAAACACCCAAAATTATGAACTTTTTGGTCAACATCATTGTACAAGGCCACTCATAGTGGATACAGAAGAGCGCCTTCAAATCAATCCGTAAACTTAACGTAAAATTCTGATACCACTATTCGTGCGTCACGACAGTCATTTTGCATGTCCGGCCATTTGAAGGCGTTTCGTTGATTTCAGGCAAACTGGTCAAAAACGAGTGTTTCTGGCCACTTTTTGAGTTTTTCTTTGGATCGTCTTCCGCGGATAGCTCGAAGCGAGGGACTCGCGGAGCTTTTCCGACTGGAAAATCGCACTCAGCATGTCATTTCCAAGCGGACTAGCTTGGTTTCGGCCCGTTCGGCGAACTTTTGATTTTGACCATAAAAATTTAGTCCAAGTAATCCTTGTCGATTTTCCTCGATTTTGGACTGAGAGAAAATTTCGAGATATCAGTAGCATCCTACGCACTTGGAGGCGTCAAATCAATTCCGCACGGTTTTGACTCTCGGCGAGGCTCCCTGAGCCGAGAAACATTCAGAAACTGGTCAAAAACGAGCATTTCTGACTCCTTTTGAATCTTTCTCTGGAGCGTTTTCAGCGGATAGCTTTAAGCGAGGGAGTCGCGAACCTTTACCGACTCGAAAATCGCACTCGGCGGGTCAATTCCAAGTTACCTTACTTGGTGCCGGTCCGATTGGCGAAATTTTGATTTTGTCGAGCCGAGAACCAGTCAAAAACAGGTAAAAAACGAGCATTTCTGACCACTTTTTGACCCTTTCTCTAGAGCGTTTTCAGCAGATAGCTCGAAGCAAGGGACTTACGGAGCTATACCGACTGGAAAATTGCACTCAGCGGGTCATTTCCAAGGGGACTTGCCCAGTTTCAGCCCGAACGGAGAACTTTCGATTTGACCCCGAAATTTCACATCCATGTACCCCTGTCGATTTTTCTTCGATTTTGGAGGAGAAAAAAAATTTCGAGCTGAGTGTCGGATCTTACATAGTTGGAGGCGTAGAATCGATTCCCATTGGTCCCGAGGCTCGGCGGAGCTTTCTTAGCCGAGAAACGGTCAAAAAACTCCACTGTTTTTGACCGTTTCGCGAAAGTTCACCGACCGCGCGTTTTCGCCCGATCCAGCGGACTCGCAGAGCTTTTTAGACCAGAAAATTCGGACTCAGCGGGTCATTTCCAAGGGGACTTGCCCGGTTTCAGCCGATCGGAGAACTTTTGATTTTGACCCCCGAAATTTCACTCCATTCTTCACCTGTCGATTTTTCTCGATTATGGAGGAGAAAAAAAATTTCGAGCTGAGTGTCGGATCTTACATAGTTGGAGGCGTAGAATCGATTCCGCACGGTCTTGACTCTCGGCGAGGCTCTCTGAGCCGAGAAACAGTCAGAAACTGGTCAAAAACGAGCATTTCCGACCACTTTTTGACTCTTTTTCTGGAGCATTTTCAGCAGATAGCTGTAAGCGAGGGACTTGCGGAGCTTTTCGGACTCGAAAATCGCACTCAGCGAGTCAATTCAAAGCGAGCTTACTTGGTTTTTGCCCGATGGGCGAACTTTCGATTTCGACCCGAAAAATTTAGTCCATGTAACCCATGTCAGTTTTTCTCCAGTTTGGACTGAGAAAAAAACGTTTGAAATTTCAGTTGCATCCTACGTAGTTGGAGGCGTAGAATCGATTCCGCACGGTCCCGACTCTCTGCGAGACTTCCTGAGCCGAGAAACAGTCAAAAACGAGCATTTCTGAACACTTTTTGACTCTTTCTCCGTAGCGTTTTCAGCAGATAGCTCTAAGCGAGGGACTCGCGGAGCTTTCGGACTCGAAAATCGCACTCAGCGGGTCAATTCCAAGCGGCCTAACTTGCTTTCGGCTCGATCGGCGAACTATCGATTTTGACGCTAAAAGTTTAGTCCATGTAACCCCTGTCGATTTTTCTCGATTTGGGACTGAAAAAAAAAATTCGGGATTTCAGTCTCACCCTACGCAGTTGGAGGCGTAGAATCGATTCCGCGAGGTCTTGGCGCTCTGCGAGGCTTCCTTAGCCGAAAAAACAGTCAAAAACAGGTCAAAAACGAGCTGTTCTGACCAATTTTTGACTCTTTGGCTAGAGCGTTTTCAGCGGGACAGCCCGAAGCGAGGGACTCGCGGAGCTTTTCAGACTGGAGAATCGCACTTAGCGTGTCAATTCCAAGCGAGCTTCCTCGGTTTTCAGCCTGATCGGCGAACTTTCGATTTCGACCCCCGAAAATTTAGTCGATTAAAGAATTAGGATGCGACTGAAATCTTGATTTTTTTTTCTCAGTCCAAAATCGAGGAAAATCGACAGGCGTTACAAGGACTAAATTTTTAGAGTCACAATCGAAAGTTCATTGATACGGCCGAAACCACGAAAGCTCGCTTGGAATTGACTCGCTGAGTTCGATTTTCGAGTCAGCAAAGTTCCGCGAGTCCCTCGCTTTGAGCTATCCGCTGAAAACCTTCCAGAGAAAGAGTCAAAAATTGGTCTGAAAAACTCGTTTTTGACCAGTTTTTGACTTTTTCTCGGCTCAGGAAGTCTCGCTAAGAGTCGGGACCGTGCGGAATCGATTCTACGCCTCCAACTACGTAGGATGAGACTGAAATCTCGAAATTTTTTCTCAGTCCAAAATCGAGAAAAATTTTCATGGGTTCCATCACTGAAAAATAACGTTTCCTAAATTCAAGGCGACGCCGTGTTGACCTAAGAAAATTGGATACTTGAAAAAAGTGGACAAGAAACGAAGTCTTGAATGAAGAAACGGTATTGCCTTGGTCGAAGAAAACGCGATTTCTTGAACCAAAACTCCTGTTACATTGAAGCACGAAAACGTTTCCTTCAAATTAGGAAACACCGCCGCGCGAAGAGTTTCCTAAAAGTAAGTAAGTGTTGTGTTGTTTTCAGGAAACGTTTCCTCAAAAAAAGGAAACAGTACCTGCAAGCGTTTCCTTAAAATTAGGAAACGGCCGTTCCCGCCGCGTCGCTGCCTTGAGGAATCGGCTCCCCCGCCTAGTGTCCATATCCGTCGAAGCGCATACCTCTATTGTTGTTACTGCCGGGGATGAATTCCTTCACGTAGTTGACGCGCTTCGCGCTCCCTCTGGTATCCTGATGAAGAACTCCGTTTCGCCCTGGCTGAGATTTGATCCTGTAACCTTCGACATTGTCCCGGGAAAGAGAGAAATTCCGACACCGTAGTCCACTCGGCCATCCTACCCTCGCGAGCGGATGAGGAGTTATTTTCCTATGTTAAACCTATTCGCATCTATCTCTTTGGCTACACAGATGCCCACCTGCTACCGTTCAATAGCACTTGGGTTTATCTAGCAAATACTACCTCAATTATCATTTAAATATATTAAATATCCACATATTTCCCTTTTCTCTTCTGTTTATCAGCCGGTTCTCAGATATTATTTAAAGACCGTGGGCCATCGCCGCCATAACTTAACCAACGTATTCCCTCTTTCTTTTTCATTCGGAGATAGTATGATCATGGAGTAAATTATTTTTTTATTTAAGTCTGGTTAAAGGACAGATTTTCATACGTGCCTCTCAAAGGTAAATTATCACTCATTCGATTATCCAATCTGACGCCCATATCATTAAGGTTAATGCGTAAATCAAGGAGGCTCATGTGAGAACCGCTTCTGCTCATACTGAAAGTAAATATGATTTAAAATTCCAATAAAGTATAGACAAAATAATCTAAGATTATTTAATGCTGGCTATAAAATTGGCACATAAAAGATAAATGATCTTTATGGAGTTTTCAAAATGTACTCGGAATAGCGGTAAAGATGTGGTGATAAAGGCATGTATAGGTAATACTTTAATGAGTACATATCGGGCCGAGTCAAGCTTTCTGGGATTTGAAGACACTTAAAAATGTTCGAAGCTACGACCAGATTCAAAGAGTGTACTTGCAGTAAATGTTGAAAAGCTTCACATTATTTATTTATACCTACATTAACGGACGCACGCTTTTGTATAGAAAATTTAAAGAAATTTTCGTCGAATCAGAAAATTCACCGAAAAATATTAAAGGAACTTTGGCTCTGATCCGTGCATTCTCTAGAAAGCATTCTGACATTTTGGACTGAAAACAATATTTTTGATAAGGCACAAAAATTGCGTTTTATCAAAACCTCCACCTTTCCGACGCGTAAATCCTTTACGAACAAGAGATTAATTGATTAAATTTAAATATACTGAATTTGTTTGGAGTGGAGTGGATCTTACGAATAACGCCATCCAAGCGGTTCGGTCGGATTTCTGTAAAGGACCGTTCAAATAATATGTAACGCTCTAAGGAGAGAAAGGGTCAAGGAGAGAGTTACGCCGTTTTGTTTTTACGTGTGAAAGAATAGGGACCTACGTCGCAAAAGTGTTACGAGGGAAGAAGTGAGTGGGGTCCAAAAATTGGAAATTTAGCGTTACGTTTTTTATGAGCGTGATGTCACTCATGGGCGTAAGGGTGCATCGAAATTTTCACGTAGGTAAGCCGTAGAGAGCATGGTGGTATACGGACGGAAGGGCTCATCATCTCAAAGTGTAGATGCGCCCTTCCGCCAAAGGAGCGACGGTATATTTGGAAGGCCCCTCTTGAGCAACTCGCCGAATACATGGTGGTGTACGGCACGTTGCATCCACCTCCTCAGTAGGCGTTTGGTAATTTTTTTGTTTCCTAATTTTAAGGAAATGGGTTTCTTCGATCAACATCACATAGATCCTTAAATTGAGGAAACAGGAAATGCTATGCCCGTTTCCTAATTTTAAGGAAACTGATCTCTTCAAACGACACTCCATGGATTCTTCAATTCAGGAAACGGCTTTGCTTCTCTCCGTTTCCTAATTCTAAGGAAACAGGGTTCTTCGATCAACACCACATGGATCCTTAAATTTAGGACACAGAAGCGATTCCCTCGTTTCCTAATTTTAAGGAAACAGTTTTCCCGTTTCAAGTATCCGTTAGTCTGTTTCAAGAAAACGTATACGTGGTTCAAGAAAGCATGGTTTTCTTAACTCAACACAATTTTGTTACCTTGGATCGAGATAACTGTTGGCTTGTTCCAAGCTAACACCGTGTTGAAATTAGGAAACTTTTTAAGGATACATGTTTCCTTAAATTTAGGAAATTCTCGTATATTCTAAACTCCAAAAACCCAAAAACTTGGGTAAAGAGACTCCGGGCAAGTCACCATCCTCTTGCCAAAAACCTCCAAAAGCTCTTCTTTGTTCCCCTCTTCAGTGGAAAAAGAAAATATCACACTACGACAGTTTCCATTTCTGTCATAGAGTACCCCAAGCGGACCAAAGAACGGAACTCTTAGTCGTTTACACATTTACCTATTTAACAAAATCTCCAGGAGGTCACAGACAGGCTGGCAGCCCCTCATCGGACCAAAACGCACACCGTACCATTTTTTTCCTTGTAGGTATGTGCCTCCAAAGTACATGAAATGACTCCTTGAGGGGCGGGCAAGTTTGATTGAAATTCACGTTGTCTTCTGAAAATGAGCTAAAATTTTTACCTTGAAGAAGAAGAAAATCGAGTTATCATTTTCTTCCATACATGGTAGGTATGCCTATGAGAGGCACCAGGAACGCCTTCCAAAATTATTGATGCAACCCGCACGACTCCGAAGTCAGCGGAAACTTTCTTGAAGCGTCTCCTAAGATTTTCCCTACGCAATAATCCCCTTCAAAAATGAATGATGCAACAAGCGCGTCCTGTTTGACCACGAAAGCTCCTCAGATGAGAAGTCCTTTGGTCTGGTCAGAAAAATATTCGAACTTTATTTTTCATCTTCTCTTCTCATTTCCCGCATTGACGGAGGCGAAATTTTTTGGAAAGCATGACGCGCCCGGCCCAATGCTCTCACTGAGGATCAACCTGTAGATAGACTGCTAAAAATATTTAGGAAACAGATGTTCGGGCTCACTGAGAATGAGGCCAATTTCCGAACTGATAGTACGGGATCAGAATGGAAAAAGTCAATTATGACTACGAGGAGGCTTTGTACATTTCCAAATAAACAGTACCGTCTTTGTTGTACAAGTATTCCTGAACGATCATTCATAATGGAAGGTCATATTCTATTCGCACTTTTTTTTACGCATTGGGCCGGGCGCGTCATGCTTTCCAAAAAATTTCGCCTCCGTCAATGCGGGAAATGAGAAGAGAAGATGAAAAATAAAGTTCGAATATTTTTCTGACCAGACCAAAAGGACTTCTCATCTGAGGAGCTTTCGTGGTCAAACAGGACGCGCTTGTTGCATCATTCATTTTTGAAGGGGATTATTGCGTAGGGAAAATCTTAGGAGACGCTTCAAGAAAGTTTCCGCTGACTTCGGAGTCGTGCGGGTTGCATCAATAATTTTGGAAGGCGTTCCTGGTGCCTCTCATAGGCATACCTACCATGTATGGAAGAAAATGATAACTCGATTTTCTTCTTCTTCAAGGTAAAAATTTTAGCTCATTTTCAGAAGACAACGTGAATTTCAATCAAACTTGCCCGCCCCTCAAGGAGTCATTTCATGTACTTTGGAGGCACATACCTACAAGGAAAAAAATGGTACGGTGTGCGTTTTGGTCCGATGAGGGGCTGCCAGCCTGTCTATGACCTCCTGGAGATTTTGTTAAATAGGTAAATGTGTAAACGACTAAGAGTTCCGTTCTTTGGTCCGCTTGGGGTACTCTATGACAGAAATGGAAACTGTCGTAGTGTGATATTTTCTTTTTCCACTGAAGAGGGGAACAAAGAAGAGCTTTTGGAGGTTTTTGGCAAGAGGATGGTGACTTGCCCGGAGTCTCTTTACCCAAGTTTTTGGGTTTTTTGGAGTTTATATCATCTCATTTTTGCAAGAAAACTGTTATTTTACCAAATGAAGTCCCGCACTTGTGAAGGAATTGGATTACATTTTACAATAAGGAACCATTACCTCTGGCTCTCCCATAGAAGCACATATCTGCATAGGGAAACCAATAGCATGTATTCTGTTTCTAAAATGGACCAGAAATAGTGGCTCCTAATTGCAAAATGTAATCCATTTAATGCTTATAGCTATGAAGTGGATATCTCCTTGCTGTGTAGCAAAGTTTCTCGGATCCGTCTTATTTTTTTACACCCTTGACTGTCATTTTTAATTAATCAGTTCAAAGCTATTTCGACGATTAATCATTAATTGTTAGATCGAAGAAGAAATTTTCTTCGGAAAGCTATGGCTGAATTGACTTTACAACTGAACTTGTGAGAGCATCAACTGAGGCAAATTTTGCAGAAAGTTATACATGGTAAGTGATAATTATTTCAACGCTCTCTTAGTTTTAAAAAGAGATGAGTTTTAAAAATCAAAATCTACACAACTGTAGATATCCCTGAAAAGAAATACAATTGTAGAATCCCAAGAAAAGAAAAAGAAGAAAGAAAAGAAATACGAAGAAATTCAATGATAAATTGCAACAACGGTAGGTACTTATTTCAAATTAATTGCTCTAAAAATTGTTCCTTCAATGAGTAAATAGGCAACATTCTCAACACTACAATGCAATAGAAATAATTTTACCATGGAATTGAAATTCAAAGAAATGTGTGCAGCTGCTTGAGTAATAGAAGTTTGGAAATCAGGGCATTCAACAGCTTCCCAGACCTCATTAGTGTTACAATCTAAAAATTGTAAGGATTAAAAGTGTCAAGCTCTCAAAATTTTTGTTCTCTGATTATCAAGAAGCCCTGCTAAAAATGTTCAGTGTCATTTTTATTTTTGTTTGTGAAAGGAAATTATTTTAAGATTTTTTGGCATTCTTGGTGTCCTCTGAGACTCTGAAAATTTTTGTACTTTATTTTTCATCAAATAATGAACATTTTCATTGTAATTTTTGTCTATATTTAGGAGAGTACATTATTCGATGATTATCTTCAGTATGTATTAGATCTTTCCCCCAGCGACAAGGTTTACTGAAATTTTATGAGATCTATGTAGTTCTCATAGGTACTGACCTGCATCATGGTCATAGTATCATCTTTGAGGAGTAAATGAAAACAAATTATTTTCTCTTGGTTCCTCAATTCAGGGCTCTGATGAATAAACCCTGTTTGACAACAATGTTAGTGGGTAAAATTGCTCCCTCCAAAATCCTTTAAGCGGTATCAATTTAGTGGTAAAGTTATCAACGACCCTCATTGAATCTCATCTGGTTCACTGAATTTCTGAGGGATAGACAGGGTGACAGGTTCTGTAAAAGTTAGGAAATTAAGCCCTCCTCACTGTGAAAATATGTCAGGTAGTTTTGCTGCGGAGCATTGAAATTCCTTCTCCCAGTAAAAAAATTGGACTTTTCAGTTTAAAGAGACTAAACACTTAAAATTAAGTCAAGTAAAAACTTGAAATTTTTGTGAAAAGAATTTTTATCTGAGACACCTAATGTCAAAAGAGGACATTCCAAAATCAGGGAAAAGTTAGTGACCACTACGCTTAAAATCCCAGAAAAGAATTTTCTGCGCATCGAAGTCATTAATTACACAATTTTCAGAAATTATGTTGAATTATATATCAGCAGAGAAATGAAAAGACTGAAAGTCTTTGAGGATGAACTTTGTGGATTGCGGTAAGTAGTTTCCCAGTTTGGCCATGGTATTGATATATTCAGTTTCGTCATTAATCATTATCAATAAAAATATCCCTATCTACCGTAAATGTTGGAAAACCAGTGTGCATGTAATCTGGTAATCCTTAATTAATCAACTGTAGATTTCTTACCTGCTAAACTGCCTGATGAGTTGAAAAAAATGTTCACTTAGAGACAGATTCTTATGTCCTGGTTCATGCTTTCGTAAGTTGAGTTGCACTGTCAATTCCGTCGCATAGCTTTCAGCAGAAAATTTCTTCCTTGATATGACGTTTGATGATTCATCGTTGAGATAGCTTTGAACTGATTGATGATGAATGGAACTAAAAGTGCCATTAATCGATGAATCAGAGATCAAAGTAAGATGTGAAGCTATAAGAGCAGGGAACGTAACGGACAAAAGTGAACGTCTGTTCTACGTGTCTAAACTGAGACTTATCTGAGAAATTTAGCGACACCACACAGAGGTTTTCACTTCGTAATAAAGCTTAAAATTATTTATCACTGGAGGAGTTTCTTTAGTAAATTAGCATGCTTAAAGGTACATCCTGACGTGAGAGAAAAACAATGGTATTGGTACCTGAGCGTAAGTATGTATGTCCTTGAGTGTTAACGTAGAAAGACTCTTAATAAACATTAAACAAGGAAACAAAACTGGACGAAGGTACTGTAATACCTAATTTACTTTAAAACTGCTAAAAGAAGAACCACAAGACAAACCTCACTTATCTTAAATGTATAAACACTTGGTATCGCTCAGAGCTCAGAAAAACCTTGAGCGAAATGGACTCATATCCGTAGAACTTGAGGAGTAAAAAGGCTGTAATGCCAGAAAAATGTGAGCTTCACGCTCTTAAATGGATTCAGGGTCTCATAATTTTAGTGAAGCGACTTTAAATCACTTGATTTGAACCAAAAATGAAGAGAGAACAATGAGAGAGTAGAATGGTGAGGTTTTGAGTTCTAAGATTGGATATTCAGAATTCACTTCACGATGAGGCGATAAACTTCTGCTCCAGGTTGTAAAATACGATGATAATGCTTGTCACAAACATTGTTGAAGTCGTAAATGGATTGAAATGATTGAAACCAAATGATTCCGTATTGTATCGATCGTTTTTGTTGCTCTGTGAAACAGGAACTAACCTAACATTCGTGGTTTGTTTTGTTGTTCCGCTGGTGAGATGCTGACTGCAGAGAGCACTAACATTGTCACTCTACCGTGTGTATGTGTTAGTAAATTCGGGTTTTACGATTTTCGGGACATAATCAAAGCTACAGCCTAAACGGTAAAAGTAAACCCCTACTCATATATAATTTTTAGAATCCTCATAACTTCAGGATGTTCCCTCGAAATAACCATAATTTCATTCCAGAATAGTGTAAGCGAGAAATTCAATGATAAACGTCAGCAGGTCGGGTCGCCCATTGCACCCGAAAAGCAGTTAGACGCAATATTTTTCTTAGGATGCCTTGGTTATTAATGAAACTTAAACGCGCACTACACGGAGAACATGACAATTCTTTTGATATAACATTATATAGGGCTCCGATGTCTCGTATTCTCCATAGCTTTGACAGAGCGTGAAAATGGTCAAAGTGGATACTTTTTGCTATTTTAGGCACATATGCGTAATTATCTCGTTTAATAAATCATCAACCTCCTTGAAACTCAACAGTTCGTTAGACGGGACCGAGATGCATCTTTAGACACCAAAATTTCTGAAATCCGTCGCTCCGTTGCTTTGAAAAGCTTTCTGAACCGCAACTAAAAACCCAAATAAGCCAAGTTCGTGTAACTATGGTGTCGTTGCCTCGACCGGGCTGTGCTGTGTTGCCAATTGTTGGAGGATAGGTTACTTGCCCGGTGGTGGCTACCGCCACTCATGATAAAATAATTCTCGCTTGGAATTGACTCGCTGAGTGGGATTTTCTAGTCGGTTCCAGAGGGGAGACGGAATTAGGTATTTTTGCATCAAGCTCTTTTAGTCCATGAAACCCCAGTCGATTTTTCCCGATTCATTCCGATGAATGAAATAATCAGAGATTCGTATCAAATCCCATGTAGTACTTGGAGGCGTAGAATCGATTCCCATTGGTCCCGAGGCTCGGCGGAGCTTTCTTAGCCGAGAAACGGTCAAAACTCCACTGTTTTTGACCGTTTCGCGAAAGTTCACCGACCGCGCGTTTTTTCGCCGATCCAGCGGACCAGCGGACTCGCAGAGCTTTTTAGACCAGAAAATCGGACTCAGCGGGTCATTTCCAAGGGGACTTGCCCGGTTTCAGCCCGATCGGAGAACTTTCGATTTTGACCCCGAAATTTCACTCCATGGTACCCCTGTCGATTTTTCTCGATTATGGAGGAGAAAAAAATTTCGAGCTGAGTGTCGGATCTTACATAGTTGGAGGCGTAGAATCGATTCCGCACGCTCTTGACTCTCGGCGAGGCTCTCTGAGCCGAGAAACAGTCAGAAACTGGTCAAAAACGAGCATTTCCGACCACTTTTTGACTCTTTTTCTGGAGCATTTTCAGCAGATAGCTGTAAGCGAGGGACTTGCGGAGCTTTTCGGACTCGAAAATCGCACTCAGCGAGTCAATTCAAAGCGAGCTTACTTGGTTTTTGCCCGATGGGCGAACTTTCGATTTCGACCCGAAAAATTTAGTCCATGTAACCCATGTCAGTTTTTCTCCAGTTTGGACTGAGAAAAACGTTTGAAATTTCAGTTGCATCCTACGTAGTTGGAGGCGTAGAATCGATTCCGCACGGTCCCGACTCTCTGCGAGACTTCCTGAGCCGAGAAACAGTCAAAAACGAGCATTTCTGAACACTTTTTGACTCTTTCTCCGTAGCGTTTTCAGCAGATAGCTCTAAGCGAGGGACTCGCGGAGCTTTCGGACTCGAAAATCGCACTCAGCGGGTCAATTCCAAGCGGCCTAACTTGCTTTCGGCTCGATCGGCGAACTATCGATTTTGACGCTAAAAGTTTAGTCCATGTCGATTTTTCTCGATTTGGGACTGAAAAAAAAAATTCGAGATTTCAGTCTCATCCTACGCAGTTGGAGGCGTAGAATCGATTCTGCACGTCTTGGCGCTCTGCGAGGCTTCCTTAGCCGAAAAACAGTCAAAAACAGGTCAAAAACGAGCTTTTCTGACCAATTTTTGACTCTTTGGCTAGAGCGTTTTCAGCGGACAGCCCGAAGCGAGGGACTCGCGGAGCTTTTCAGACTGGAGAATCGCACTTAGCGTGTCAATTCCAAGCGAGCTTCCTCGGTTTCAGCCTGATCGGCGAACTTTCGATTTCGACCCCGAAAATTTAGTCGATTAAAGAATTAGGATGCGACTGAAATCTCGATTTTTTTTCTCAGTCCAAAATCGAGGAAAATCGACAGGCGTTACAAGGACTAAATTTTCGAGTCCGAAAAGCTCCGCAAGTCCCTCGCTTACAGCTATCTGCTGAAAATGCTCCAGAAAAAGAGTCAAAAAGTGGTCGGAAATGCTCGTTTTTGACCATGAACGCGCTGCCACATCTGTTTCTGAACGTCGCGGGTCATCTAGCGTGGAACGCAAGCGCGAGGTAGGCTTCAGCACTACCTTGGCTTACGACTGCGAAATCAGGTACCGCGCGGTAGTGTTGAAGGGCAGAAACTAGTCCTCAACCCTAACTCATTTTTTTCCGTGTTTGACCCGAAATGCTTCGTCTAACTTTCGATTTTGACGCTAAAAAATTTAGTCCATATAACCCCTTTAGATTTTTCTCCATTTGGGACTGAGAAAAAAATTTCGAGATATCAGTCGCATCCTATTAAGTTCGAGGCGTAGAATCAATTCCACACGGTCTTGACTCTTGGTGAGGCTCCCTGAGCCGAGAAACATTCAGAAACTGGTCGAAAACGAGAATTTCTGACTCCTTTTTGAATCTTTCTCTCGAGCGTATTCAGCATATAGCTCGAAGCGAGGGAGTCGCGGACCTTTTCCGACTAGAAAATCGCACTCAGCGGGTCAATTCCAAGTTACCTTACTTGGTGTCGGTCCGATTGGCGAACTTTTGATTTTGTCCAGCCGAGAACCAGTCAAAAGCAGGTAAAAACGAGCATTTCAGACCACTTTATGACCCTTTCTCTGGAGCGTTTTCAGCAGATATAGCTGTGAGCGAGGGACTCGCGGAGCTTTTCCGACTGGAGAATCGCACTCAGCGGGTCATTCCCAAGCGGCATAACTTGCTTCCGGCTCGATCGGCGAATTTTCGATTTTGACGCTTAAAATTTAGTTAATGCCTGCTGTGTTAGCCTGTTGATTTTACTCGATTTTGGACTGAGAAAAAAGATTCGAGATTTCAGTCGCATTCTACGTTGCTGGAAGCGTAGAATCGATTAAGCACGGTCCCGACTCTCGGCGAGGCTTCCTGAGCCGAGAAACAGTAAAAAACTGGTCAAAAACGAGCTTTTCTGACCACTTTTTGACTCTTTCTCTGGAGCGTATTCAGCGGCTAGCTCGAAGCGAGAGACTTGCGGAGCTATTCCGACTGGAAAATCGCACTCGGCGGGTCAATTCCAAGCGAGCTTACTTTTTTTCTGCCCGATCAGGGAATTTTCGATTTTGATGTTAAAAATTTAGTCCATGTAACCCCTGTCGATTTTCTCGATTGGGACTGAGAAAAAAATTTCTAGATTTCAGTCGCATCCTACGTAGTTGAAGGCGAAAAATTGATTCCGCACGGTCCCGACTCTCGGCGAGGCTCCCTGAGCTAAGATCAGTCAAAAATTCGTCCAAAACTAGCGTTTCTGACCACTTTTTGTCTCTTTCTTCGGAGCGTTTTCAACGGATAACTCGTTGCGAGGGACTCGAGGTGCTTTCTCGACTGGAAAATCCACTCAGCGGGTCAATTCGTCAAATTGTAATTACGATAACATCGATATAGTAAAGATTTCTTTACGCTTCAAAATCCAGCGATACTCTCCGCTTGCCGAGGAGTTCGTTTAGTTGCTTAACCGAACCTTACACAGATTATTGATAACATTTCACGGACTCGCGAAATGTGCTAGCTGGCACCCTGTATCCGAGAAGAAGGGGCTAACGTTGTTTGAATTCAAAGCATAATAAACCCTACTTCCAATCTCGTTTTTTCACTTTAAAACGATTTAATTTGTTGATTAAACACGAATAGATTGCAATTTGCCGGCATATGCTAATTGCCTGCAACATATACACCTGTGAATGTTTTGGAGGAAATAATGAGAAAAAAAATTACTGACTGAACAATCACAATCACTGCCTGTGCAAATGTCAATTAAACAACACTACAGCACTTTATCGATGGTGAAAGTGCAGAAGTGCGAATCTCGGAAATACGATTTTCAAGGAGAGTAAAAAAAACTGTCTGCAATTCCTCTTAATTGTCGGTAGAAGGGTAAAAATTCTTGAGGATAGCAAAAATAAGAATGTTTTTTCAAACTCCATCAGCAGAATCAATAATTTCTCGAACTGTTAGAAATACGGCAGAAAATAACCGAGATTCGCATTTTTTGGTATTAATATTTACACTTCATCAGGAGATACGCATTATTGCAATATTTGTTTAAAACTTGTTGGTGGTTTTGGATCATTTCAGGACTCAAAAAGGTTGCACCCTTAAAATCCCTTATCAGATAAGATTAAGTTGGTTATCGATGGTCCATCCATCCAAGTTTTACGCTTTCCTAATGGACCAGTAGAAAAAGTACTTATTCTTCAATTCTAATTATTCACAGTTAATCAAAGAAGCTCATTTTATCCGTGCGAAACATTCTAAATTCACAACCGCTTTTGAGAAAGTTCCGATCTTGTAAACGACGACTCTTTCAGTTTCGCTTCAAAATACGATACCTAACCAGGGACTTAAAATACACAATCCGATCCAGCCGCCGGCAGTTTCTTCTTTGAATTAAGACGTAGGTGTCTACGTCTTAATTCAAACAATATAATTAATTGTGTTTTCAAAATGATATTCCTCGGCATTTTTCAAATATGCGGCTCGATTTAAAACCCAAAAATTATGAACTTCTTGGTCAAAATCACTCTACGAGGCCACTCACAAAGGATACAGAAGAGCGCCTTCAAATCAATGCGTTAACTTAATGCGAAATTCTGATACCACTATTCGTGCGTCACGGCAGTCATCTTGCATACCCGGCCATTTGAAGGCGAATTATTGACTTCAGACAACGGGGTAAGAATAACAGCAATGCCATTCGATAAACTCCGGGCGGCGGGGCAGCCCCCCTGAACCCTAAGGAGCCGACCGCGGGGGTCAACCCCCTGAACCCTAAGGAGCCGGACGCGGGGTCAGCCCCCTAAACCCTAAGGAGCCGAACGCGGGGGTCAGCCCCCTGAACCCTAAGGAGCCGAAACGCGGGGGTCAGCCCCCTGAACCCTAAGGAGCCGACCGCGGGGGTCAGCCCCTGAACCCTAAGGAGCCGACCGCGGGGGTCAGCCCCCTGAACCCTAAGGAGCCGACCGCGGGGGTCAGCCCCCTGAACCCTAAGGAGCCGAACGCGGGGGGTCAGCCCCCTGAACCCTAAGGAGCCGACCGCGGGGGTCAGCCCCCTGAACCCTAAGGAGCCACACGCGGGGTCAGCCCCCTGAACCCTAAGGAGCCGAACGCGGGGGTCAGCCCCCTGAACCCTAAGGAGCCGACCGCGGGGTCAGCCCCCTGAACCTTGAGGGAGCCGGACGCGGGGGTCAGCCCCCCTGAACCCTAAGGAGCCGGACGCGGGGGTCCAGCCCCCTGAACCCTAAGGAGCCGAAACGCGGGGGTCAGCCCCCTGAACCCTAAGGAGCCGGACGCGGGGGTCAGCCCCCTGAACCCTAAGGAGCCGACCGACGGGGGTCAGCCCCCTGAACCCTAAGGAGCCGGACGCGGGGGTCAGCCCCCTGAACCCTAAGGAGCCGAACGCGGGGGTCAGCCCCCTGAACCCTAAGGAGCCGAACCGCGGGGGTCAGCCCCCTGAACCCTAAGGGAGCCGGACGAGGGGGTCAGCCCCCTGAACCCTAAGGAGCCGAACGCGGGGGTCAGCCCCCTGAACCCTAAGGAGCCGAACGCGGGGTGTCAGCCCCCTGAACCCTGAGGGAGCCGGACGCGGGGGTCAGCCCCCTGAACCCTAAGGAGCCGAACCGCGGGGGTCAGACCCCCTGAACCCTATAGGAGCCGAACGCGGGGGTGAGCCCCCTGAAACCCTAATGGAGCCGACCGCGGGGGTCAGCCCCCTGAACCCTAAGGAGGCCGGACGCGGGGGTCAGCCCCCTGAACCCTGAGGAGCCGAACGCGGGGGTTAGCCCCCTGAACCCTAAGGAGCCGACCGCGGGGGTCAGCCCCCTGAACCCTAAGGAGCCGGAACGCGGGGGTCAGCCCCCTGAACCCTAAGGAAGCCGGACGCGGGAGGTCAGCCCCCTGAACCCTAAGGAGCCGAACGAGGGGGTCAGCCCCCTGAACCCTAAGGAGCCGGACGCGCGGGGTCAGCCCCCTGAACCCTAAGGAGCCGACCGCGGGGGTCAGCCCCCTGAACCCTAAGGAGCCGGAACGCGGGGGTCCGCCCCCTGAACCCTAAGGAGCCGGACGCGGGGGTCAGCCCCCTGAACCCTAAGGAGCCGAACCGCGGGGGTCAGCCCCCTGAACCTTAAGGAGCCGGACGCGGGGGTCAGCCCCCTGAACCCTAAGGAGCCGGACGCGGGGGTCAGCCCCCTGAACCCTAAGGAGCCGACCGCGGGGGTCAGCCCCCTGAACCCTAAGGAGCCGGACGCGGGGTCAGCCCCTGAACCCTAAGGAGCCGACGCGGGGGGTCAGCCCCCTGAACCCTAAGGAGGCCGAACGCAGGGGGTCAGCCCCCTGAACCCTAAGGAGCCGGAACGCGGGGGTCAGCCCCCTGAACCCTAAGGAGCCGACAGCGGGGGTACAGCCCCCTGAACCCTAAAGGATGCCGGAACGCGGGGGTCAGCCCCCTGAACCCTAAGGAGCCGACGCGGGGGTCAAGCCCCCTGAACCCTAAGGAGCCGAACCGCGGGGGTCAGCCCCCTGAACCCTAAGGAGCCGAACGCGGGGGTCAGCCCCCTGAACCCTAAGGAGCCGAACGCGGGGGTCAGGCCCCCTGAACCCTAAGGAGCCGAACGCGGGGGTCAGCCCCCTGAACCCTAAGGAGAGCCGGACGCGGGGGTCAGCCCCCTGAACCCTAAGGAGCCGAATCGCGGGGGTCAGCCCCCTGAACCCTATGGAGCCGGAACGCGGAGGTCAGCCCCCTGAACCCTAAGGAGCCGAATCCGCGGGGGTCAGCCCCCTGAACCCTAAGGAGCCGGAACGCGGGGGTCAGCCCCCTGAACCCTAAGGAGCCGGAACGCGGGGGTCAGCCCCCTGAACCCTAAGGAGCCGACCGCGGGGGTCAGCCCCCTGAACCCTAAGGAGCCGGACCGCGGGGGTCAGCCCCCTGAACCCTAAGGAGCCGACGCGGGGGTCAGCCCCTGAACCCTAAGGAGCCGAACGCGGGGTCAGCCCCCTGAACCTAAGGAGCCGAACGCGGGGGTCAGCCCCCTGAACCCTAAGGAGCCGAACGCGGGGTCAGCCCCTGAACCCGTAAGGAGCCGACCGCGGGGGTTCAGCCCCCTGAACCCTAAGAGCCGAACGCGGGGGTGAGCCCCCTGAACCCTAAGGAGCCGAACGCGGGGGTCATCCCCCTGAACCCTAAGGAGCCGAACGCGGGGGTCAGCCCCCTGAACCCCAAGGATCCGAACGCGGGGGTCAGCCCCCTGAACCCCAAGGAGCCGAACGACGGGGGTCATCCCCCTGAACCCCAAGGAGCCGAACGCGGGGGTCAGCCCCCTGAGCCCTAAGGTGCTGAGGAGGAGCCTAAGGAGCCCGATCGCTTAAGGAGCGAAAGCCGGGGGTCATATCAGTGCATTTAGTCCATCCATGAATCAAAAATGAACAATTTCAATCCCAAAAAATCGTCTTTATTCTGTAAAAAATCTTAAAAAATCGATATAAACCGATCGATATATTGACTCATTAACGTTAAACTCGATTTTGCGTGTAAAAATTCGTAAAAATCCGGGGTCTATGACATATTCATTAAACGTAACCGTAGACACATCAGTTGAAGCAAGAAAATAGCGAAAAGTGAGGCTAGAGTTTGATCCCTTTGCCCACCCGAAACTCGAAAAACGGTTCCTACACTCATCTTGATTTTTTCCCCTGAGTTTTCTGTTCATTTAAGACATTTCGACGGTGTAGTAGTCGGCAATCACGTAACTCGGTTTGCGACGTCGCAGACTTCCTGTCATACTTTATTTTGTTTAACGGAAAACTATTCAACGGCAATTCAAAACATTCTTGATTATTCCTCTCTGTGCGAAGAAAATTTTGTAAAAATTTCAAGGTTTGATATCAATTTGTTCTCCTTTAAAAAAAATAACATAGAGCGGAAATTTTCAGACACCACAAACGAGTTATGTGATTGCCGACTTACACCGTCGATTTACATTTTTAAAACGTGACAAATATTTATAAAACCTTTTCCAATCCAAGCGGAGACATCGAGCGTTTTCAGCGGACAGCCCGAAGCGAGGGACTCGCGGAGCTTTTCAGACTGGAGATCGCACTTAGCGGGTAAATTCCAAGCGAGCTTCCTTGTGGTTTCAGCCTGATCAGCGAACTTTCAATTTTGACCCCGAATATTTAGTCCTGGTTCGTACCCCTGTAGATTTTCTCGATTTGGGACTGAGAAAAAATTTCAAGATTTCAGTCGCATCCTATGTAGTCGAAGGCGTAGAATCATTCCGCAGGTTTTTAGCGTCAAAATCGAAAGTTCGCCGATCGAGCCGAAAGCAAGTTATGCCGCTTGGAAATGACCCACTGAGTACGATTTTCCAGTCGAAAAAGCTCCGCGAGTCCCTCATTTCGAGCTATCCGCCTGAACCGCTCCAGAGAAAGAGTCAAAAATTGGTCTGAAATGCTCGTGTTTGACCAGTTTTTGACTGTTTCTCGACTCAGGAAGTCTCGCCGAGAAATGGAACCGTGTGGAAATCGATTCTACGCCTCCAAAATTCGTTAGATGCGACTGCAATCTTGATTTTTTTTTATCAGTCCAAAAAAGAGAAAAATCGACATATGGATTACATCGACTAAATTTTTCGGGTCAAAGGCGAATGTTCGCGGATTGGGCCGAAACCAGGGAAGCTCGCTTGGAATTGACCCGCTCAGTGCGATTTTCCAGTCGGAAAAGCTCCGCGAGTACCTCGCTTAGAGCTATCCGCTTAAAACGCTTTAGAGAACGAGTCAAAAAGTGGTCAGAAAAGCTCGTTTTTGACCAGATTTTGACTGTTTCTCGGCTTCGGAAGTCTCGCCGAGAATCGGAACTGTGCGTTTGCGGTATTCAAAAATCTCCGCTCCCATCTTACTTTTTGGCGGAGAGCAAAGCAATTTCATTCCTTGGATTTTCCACACAGTTTTCTTCACGCAGACGAAAAATCCCGGGGTTTTAAAAAATTGACGTTGAGTGGTTTTCATGATAAAATAATGTATGACAGGAAGTCTGCAACGTTACAAACTGAGATACGTGGCCTCGTCGTTTCACCGTCTATTTGGGTTCATTACTACACAGATCGATGTTAATGTCAACCTGCGATAACTATGAGAGATGAACAAATTTTCACTTTGTGTGCGTCGTTTTTCCATCTTTTTAATCCATGAAATCGAAGAAAAAAAAAAAAAAAACATTTACCATCCAATTTTTGTTGTTACAGATAGGTTACTTCTACGTTTCGCCGTTACGCATAAAATCGGCCACGTTTAATAGAGATACATCTAGTCGCTTTCAGTTTGGACCAGGTTTCAGGTTTGAAGTTTCATTTATTCATAAAACTTAGGTAATGTTAAATGTGAAGTTTAACGTGCTGTCAGGCTTAAAAATGTTTTCTCGACTTTGAATTTTAGCCAGGACACGATGTAAGACTATTTGCATTAAACTACTTCAAACACTTCTCTTTTCAAAATGCGGCATAGTAACTGGTAAGTTCCTGCTGAATCTGGTCCAATTCGTTGCTCCTATGGCGTAAGGGTGTATCTCAAATTCCGCATGAGTCCCGGCACATTGGTTTTGAAGCAAAAAAAAAAAAAAAAAATGCGACAAAAATGTACCATAAAATGGTTTGCTCGGGGTGAGTCCATGGTACGTGCACACTTAAAATCGCGAAACAATCAAATCTTGGCTAGTGCTATTTCGAAATACGCGCTTTGAAATTTTCATAGTAAATGGAACTTTTCTACTGATCTTGATCCACTTTTTATTTATTTGTACATTGAATCGGTGTTGATCGGTTCACGTTTTTATTTTTTGTTCGAATCAAGTCGATCGAATACATGCCCTCTCTTTACACGCACACTTCCTTTCATACTCTTTTTTTTAACCGAAAAATTCGCCTTCTGCTGCGTCTGCGGCAATTGTTGTTACGAGTATGCGGTGCGTGCTGGTTACATGTAGGTGTAAGGTTTCAGGTAGTTACATACTCGACTCTTTGATGGCGTTTTATGTGCGAGAGCAATTGCGCAGTGCGAGAGGGTCTGTACGAGCGACATGAATCGAACGAAAAATGAAAACGTTAACCGATCAACACCGATTCAGTGTACAAATAAATAAAAAATCGGATCAAAATCAGTGAAAAATTTGCATTTACTATGGAAATCTCAAATCGCGTATTTCGAAAAAAGGATCAGTCAAGATTTTGATTTTTAGCAATTTTACGTGTACACGTACCATAGACTCGCCCCCTGCAAACCATTTTTGGATACAATTTTGTCGCCTTTTTTTTATCTTTTAGATAAAAAATCTCGGCGGATTTTGAGTTTTCAGCAAAAAAAGGACGATCGCCCCTGCGCATGAGTCTAAAGGATCATTCTAAACCCAAAAATCGGCAAAATTAAGAGAAATGAAAGCAGAATAGTGTTTGGAAAAAAACCTCACATTCGATACAGAAATCGGTCAAGGGTCGATTCCAAGCGAGCTTACTTGGTTCCGACCCTATCGGCGAAATTTCCATTTTGACCCGAAAAATTTAGTCCATGTTATCCGTGTCGATTTTTCTCGATTTGGGACGGAGAAAAATATTCGAGATTTCAGTCGCATCCTACGTTGCTGGAAGCGTAAAATCGATTCAGCACGGTCCCGACACTCTGCGAGGCTTCCTGAGTCGAGAAACAGTCATAAGCTGGTCAAAAAAGAAGCTTTTCTGACCACTTTTTGCCTGCTTCTCTGGAGCGTTTTCAGCGGGTAGCTCAAAGCCAGGGACTCGCGGAGCTTTCCAGACTCGAAAATCGAACTCAGCGGGTCAATTCCAAGCGAGCTCAGATCCAAAGGTGTCAACGTCACGAGATAATTGATAGGCTTGGAGGACAAGGCGCACATGGCGCACAAGTGCAGTTTCTGCTACTTCGAGAAATACGTGTTTGAAGTTTCGAAATTATACATGGATTCTTATGGCGGAATAAAAGTTCAAACTGACATTTTGATGCTTAAAAATTGGCATTTTGGAGCGAATTTTTCACAGAATATGCATCAAGACTAGTTTTACTTGAAATTAAAACTATCTCAATTTTTTTAAGAACTGCTTATTGTATGCGCCTTGTTATCTCTGAATTATTTATCAGTGTATAGTCGCAGGGAGTCAGCAATCGCCGGCAATTTGCAAGCTCCGTACTTGTCAATTCGTCAAATTGTTTTTACGATAACATCGATATAGTAAAGATTTCTTTACGCCTTCAAATCCAGCGATACTCGCCGCTTTGCCAAGGAGTTAGTTTAGTTGCTTAACCGAACCTAACACAGATTATTGATGGCGTTTCACGAACTCGCGAGTGTGCTAGCGGGCACCATGTATCCAAGAAGAAGGGGCTAACGTATGTTTGAATTCAAAGCATAATAATCCCTACTTCCAATCTCGTTTTTTCACTTTAAAACGATTAAATTTGTTGATAAAACACGAATAGATAACTCGAAGCAAGGGACTCGCGGAGCTTTTCCGACTGGAAAATCGCACTCAGCGGGTCATTTCCAATCGAGCTTCCTTGGTTTCGGCTCGACCGGCGAACTTCCGATTTTGACGCTAAAAAATTTAGTCCATGTAACCCCTGTAGATTTTTCTCGATTTGGGATTGAGAGAAAAATTTCGAGATTTCAGTCGCATCCTGCGCAGTTGGAAACGTAGAATCGATTCCACACGGTCCCGACACTTGGCGAGGCTTCCTGAGCCGAAAAACAGTCAAAAACAGGTAAAAAACGAGCTTTTTCCACCACTTTTTGACTCTTTCTCTCGAGCATTTTCAACAGAAAGCTCGAAGCGTGTGTCTCGCGGAACTTTTCCGACAGGAAAATCTTATTCAGCGGGGCAATTCCAAGCGAGCTTACTTGGTTTCACCCCGTTTGGCTAACTTTCAATTTCACGGAAAAAAATCAGGGTAGGGTTCGGCACTACCTATGGGTAGTTTTAGGGTTGGTAGTCCTGAGGAACAGAACATGTATTCGTCAACGCTACCTGTCGCTGTTCGTAGCGCCTACCCGCCGCTTGACTGCAACACACACGGCAAGCTTGTCTCCACAAGTAGAATTTCTCTTGCGGAAGGCTAGAATGTCCGGGATGCGTATGCGCCGTGGACTGCTCGACTATCGTCATCGTATTCGCCTCGGACGAGGAAAGAAAACATGGCTGCCCCGCGTCGCGTTGCCCAGTCCGGCGCTTTATTTAAAGTAATAGTTTAATACTATGAGAAAAGAATCAACACCCGAAAACTCCGATTTTCCTTGACATAAGCAAGCTGGCCAGGACGGCCTAGTGGTTAGCGTGTCTGACTCTAGACCCATAGATCCCGGGTTCGAATCCCGGTGGTGGCGACAAATTTTCACCGAACTGACGAGTGAATCTGCAGAAACAGATTCTACTCGACCTTAATCCCTGAAAATTTGAAAGCCGGAGCTATGGAGCATGAATGTTCTAAAAGTCTCCCTGATGCCCGTTGACAATCAAATAATTTCTTTGTAAAAACTCGTGTCTATAGCTAGCTATGGCTTCCTGAGCAACAAAAAAAACAGGAAGAAAAGCCAAATAAACTGCAAGAAAAATTTTAAAAAATAAAAAATTAAAAAAAAATAAAAATAATTGAAAAAACTATATTGTGCGCAGTGAAATTATGCTCTACGGGTATAATCAGATTTTTTCGCACATTTTGGCAACTTTGCATCAAGTAGGCTTCAGCCCTACCGGATCTATCCTTGGAGCCTTCTGTTTCTGCACGGTCTTGGCGCTCTGCGAGGCTTCCTTAGCCGAAAAAAGTCAAAAACAGGTCAAAAACGAGCTTTTCTGACCAATTTTTGACTCTTTGGCTAGAGCGTTTTCAGCGGACAGCCCGAAGCGAGGGACTCGCGGAGCTTTTCAGACTGGAGAATCGCACTTAGCGTGTCAATTCCAAGCGAGCTTCCTCGGTTTCAGCCTGATCGGCGAACTTTCGATTTCGACCCCGAAAATTTAGTCGATTAAAGAATTAGGATGCGACTGAAATCTCGATTTTTTTTCTCAGTCCAAAATCGAGGAAAATCGACAGGCGTTACAAGGACTAAATTTTTAGAGTCACAATCGAAAGTTCATTGATACGGCCGAAACCACGAAAGCTCGCTTGGAATTGACTCGCTGAGTTCGATTTTCGAGTCAGCAAAGTTCCGCGAGTCCCTCGCTTTGAGCTATCCGCTGAAAACCTTCCAGAGAAAGAGTCAAAAATTGGTCTGAAAAACTCGTTTTTGACCAGTTTTTGACTTTTTCTCGGCTCAGGAAGTCTCGCTAAGAGTCGGGACCGTGCGGAATCGATTCTACGCCTCCAACTACGTAGGATGAGACTGAAATCTCGAAATTTTTTCTCAGTCCAAAATCGAGAAAAATTGTCATGGGTTCCATGGACTGAATTTTTCGGGTCAAAATCGAAAGTTCGCCCATCGGGCCAAAACCAAGTAAGCTCGCTTGGAATTGACTCGCTGAGTGGGATTTTCTAGTCGGTTCCAGAGGGGAGACGGAATTAGGTATTTTTGCATCAAGCTCTTTTAGTCCATGAAACCCCAGTCGATTTTTCCCGATTCATTCCGATGAATGAAAATAATCAGAGATTAGTATCAAATCCCATGTAGGTACTTGGAGGCGTAGAATCGATTCCCATTGGTCCCGAGGCTCGGCGGAGCTTTCTTAGCCGAGAAACGGTCAAAAACTCCACTGTTTTTGACCGTTTCGCGAAAGTTCACCGACCGCGCGTTTTTCGCCGATCCAGCGGACCAGCGGACTCGCAGAGCTTTTTAGACCAGAAAATCGGACTCAGCGGGTCATTTCCAAGGGGACTTGCCCGGTTTCAGCCCGATCGGAGAACTTTCGATTTTGACCCCGAAATTTCACTCCATTCTTCCCCTGTCGATTTTTCTCGATTTTGGAGGAGAAAAAAAATTTCGAGCTGAGTGTCGGATCTTACATAGTTGGAGGCGTAGAATCGATTCCCATTGGTCCCGAGGCTCGGCGGAGCTTTCTTAGCCGAGAAACGGTCAAAAACTCCACTGTTTTTGACCGTTTCGCGAAAGTTCACCGACCGCGCGTTTTTCGCCGATCCAGCGGACCAGCGGACTCGCAGAGCTTTTTAGACCAGAAAATCGGACTCAGCGGGTCATTTCCAAGGGGACTTGCCCGGTTTCAGCCCGATCGGAGAACTTTCGATTTTGACCCCGAAATTTCACTCCATGGTACCCCTGTCGATTTTTCTCGATTTGGAGGAGAAAAAAAATTTCGAGCTGAGTGTCGGATCTTACATAGTTGGAGGCGTAGAATCGATTCCGCACGGTCTTGACTCTCGGCGAGGCTTCCTGAGCCGAGAAACAGTCAGAAACTGGTCAAAAACGAGCATTTCCGACCACTTTTTGACTCTTTTTCTGGAGCATTTTCAGCAGATAGCTGTAAGCGAGGGACTTGCGGAGCTTTTCGGACTCGAAAATCGCACTCAGCGAGTCAATTCAAAGCGAGCTTACTTGGTTTTTGCCCGATGGGCGAACTTTCGATTTCGACCCGAAAAATTTAGTCCATGTAACCCATGTCAGTTTTTCTCCAGTTTGGACTGAGAAAAAACGTTTGAAATTTCAGTTGCATCCTACGTAGTTGGAGGCGTAGAATCGATTCCGCACGGTCCCGACTCTCTGCGAGACTTCCTGAGCCGAGAAACAGTCAAAAACGAGCATTTCTGAACACTTTTTGACTCTTTCTCCGTAGCGTTTTCAGCAGATAGCTCTAAGCGAGGGACTCGCGGAGCTTTCGGACTCGAAAATCGCACTCAGCGGGTCAATTCCAAGCGGCCTAACTTGCTTTCGGCTCGATCGGCGAACTATCGATTTTGACGCTAAAAGTTTAGTCCATGTCGATTTTTCTCGATTTGGGACTGAAAAAAAAAATTCGAGATTTCAGTCTCATCCTACGCAGTTGGAGGCGTAGAATCGATTCCACGGTCTTGGCGCTCTGCGAGGCTTCCTTAGCCGAAAAACAGTCAAAAACAGGTCAAAAACGAGCTTTTCTGACCAATTTTGACTCTTTGGCTAGAGCGTTTTCAGCGGACAGCCCGAAGCGAGGGACTCGCGGAGCTTTTCAGACTGGAGAATCGCACTTAGCGTGTCAATTCCAAGCGAGCTTCCTCGGTTTCAGCCTGATCGGCGAACTTTCGATTTCGACCCCGAAAATTTAGTCGATTAAAGAATTAGGATGCGACTGAAATCTCGATTTTTTTTCTCAGTCCAAAATCGAGGAAAATCGACAGGCGTTACAAGGACTAAATTTTTAGAGTCACAATCGAAAGTTCATTGATACGGCCGAAACCACGAAAGCTCGCTTGGAATTGACTCGCTGAGTTCGATTTTCGAGTCAGCAAAGTTCCGCGAGTCCCTCGCTTTGAGCTATCCGCTGAAAACCTTCCAGAGAAAGAGTCAAAAATTGGTCTGAAAAACTCGTTTTTGACCAGTTTTTGACTTTTTCTCGGCTCAGGAAGTCTCGCTAAGAGTCGGGACCGTGCGGAATCGATTCTACGCCTCCAACTACGTAGGATGAGACTGAAATCTCGAAATTTTTTCTCAGTCCAAAATCGAGAAAAATTGTCATGGGTTCCATGGACTGAATTTTTCGGGTCAAAATCGAAAGTTCGCCCATCGGGCCAAAACCAAGTAAGCTCGCTTGGAATTGACTCGCTGAGTGGGATTTTCTAGTCGGTTCCAGAGGGGAGACGGAATTAGGTATTTTTGCATCAAGCTCTTTTAGTCCATGAAACCCCAGTCGATTTTTCCCGATTCATTCCGATGAATGAAAATAATCAGAGATTAGTATCAAATCCCATGTAGGTACTTGGAGGCGTAGAATCGATTCCCATTGGTCCCGAGGCTCGGCGGAGCTTTCTTAGCCGAGAAACGGTCAAAAACTCCACTGTTTTTTGACCGTTTCGCGAAAGTTCACCGACCGCGCGTTTTTCGCCGATCCAGCGGACCAGCGGACTCGCAGAGCTTTTTAGACCAGAAAATCGGACTCAGCGGGTCATTTCCAAGGGGACTTGCCCGGTTTCAGCCCGATCGGAGAACTTTCGATTTTGACCCCGAAATTTCACTCCATGGACCCCTGTCGATTTTTCTCGATTTTGGAGGAGAAAAAAAATTTCGAGCTGAGTGTCGGATCTTACATAGTTGGAGGCGTAGAATCGATTCCGCACGGTCTTGACTCTCGGCGAGGCTTCTGAGCCGAGAAACAGTCAGAAACTGGTCAAAACGAGCATTTCCGACCACTTTTTGACTCTTTCTGTAGCGTTTTCAGCAGATAGCTCTAAGCGAGGGACTGCGGAGCTTTCGGACTCGAAAATCGCACTCAGCGGTCATTCCAAGCAGCCTAACTTGCTTTCCGATTGGTCCCGAGGCTCGGCGGAGCTTTCTTAGCCGAGAAACGGTCAAAAACTCCACTGTTTTTTGACCGTTTCGCGAAAGTTCACCGACCGCGCGTTTTTCGCCGATCCAGCGGACCAGCGGACTCGCAGAGCTTTTTAGACCAGAAAATCGGACTCAGCGGGTCATTT
>JANLIY010000244.1:0-42834 GCA_029490685.1 Schizonepeta tenuifolia | reverse complement strand
TCTTTGGCTTCTTCACCTTTGTTTGTGCTGGTTGTATGTGCTGATTGTTTGTTGTAGTTTAAACTTGTGTTTCGTGGACCCTATAAAACTTTCCTTCTCTCATGCAGGAAATATTTCGAAAAGTTTATCAGTGGAAGTTTATAAATTGCTTGGAGCTCTGGACTGGAGTTATTTGTGCATATAGCACAGAAGCTGATTTGAGACCGCTTGCATATCCATTGACACAGATCATAACTGGGGTAGCTCGCTTAGTTCCTTCAGCTTGTTATTTCCCACTTAGATTGCGTTGTGTAAGAATGCTCAATCGAATCAGTGCATCAACGGGTTCATTTATTCCTGTTTCTCTGCTTCTTCTGGACTCGCTAGAGTATAAAGAATTGCGGAAACCTCCCACTGGAGGAGTAGGCAAAGCTATTGATTTGCACTCTATCCTAAAGGTACTCAGAAATGGTTCTAAATTTCTAATCTAGTTTTTGCGATATGATACAGCCTTTGATGAAAAATATGGAATTGTATGCAACAGGTTAGCAAATCTACCTTGAAAACCCGAGCATTTCAAGAGGGTTGTATTTTTTCTGTGGTTGAGGAACTCACCGAGCATCTTGCTCAGTGGAGTTACTCTATTGCGTTATGGAGTTGTCTTTTATTCCTTGTGTCCGGTTGCGGAACTTCTCTAAATCCACGAAGGTTGATAGGTTTCGTAAAGAAATTAGGCGTCTCACTCGTCAAGGTTTGTCCCGTGACGCTGCTTATTCTATATTGTTCTGTTAACTATTGAATAGTACCAACTTGACTTTCGATGGTTTAAAGACGATACAGTTTATTTATGCTGTCAAAACTTAAAAATTCTTTTGGTTTAACTAATCTCTTTGCTGCCTTGTGCCATAGGTTGAAGCGAACTCTGATTTTGTAAACAAGAAGCGAACTACAGTTACACTCCTGCCTAATGACCCCGAGGCTGAATCTTTCCTTGAGGTTTGAAAATATGCAGTTTCCATTCCTTAAATAAGATTTTCCTTTTGTTTGATCTGATGTTGCATTCTCTAGTTGTTGTCCATGTTCCATGCCTTGACTGCAATGTGTTGCTAAGCCTGTTTAGACAATTTGAATTATCCTAGTACTCCTTACTTCTGTTCGTCTTGTGTGATTCCCTTGTGTAGAGAAGTTTTTTTTACCAACATCAATCACATATCATTGGTTCTCAACTTCTCATATTAAATAAGAGTATTAATCATAACAAACAATGGGTAATGCCGCTGTCACCTTCAAATTTCTCCTTAGTGTATGATGTGAAGATTCTTTGGAAACTACTTTGATCTATTTGCTTTTATTCTTATGTTTTGCTGTTTCATGGAAATCATTTTATGTTATTTATGATGGGAGTTTGGTTGACTGTTTTATAAAAAGAGGCAACCTATAATTATCAAATATGTGTTGTAAGGTTAACTTTGATATATCTTAAAAGTCGTGCTGCTCATTCCAGAAATTTTACCAATACCTATTGAGAACGCGATGTCGTGTTTCCTATTTAAAAGGAAATATGCATTTCTTTAATGGTATAATCTTATTTGTGATTGTAGTTTGTTTAGTGTACATCTTATTTGATTTTGTTGATTGAAACATTTTCCACAAGTTATCAGTCCGTTCGTTCCATTGATCCTTTTTTTTTTTTTTCAATGTACTAGGACGAGAAAAAGTCAGGCACGAGCCCCCTGTCCCAATACGTTGCCATACTACGACCAGAGAGCCCAAGAAAGGAGGGGCGCTTTCACGGAATCCAGGTTATTCACATATACCTTTTTCTAAAATTATTCTACTGAATCCTATGTTTTTTGTATGCTGAGAGATGCGTATTTT
The DNA here is from genome assembly GCA_029490685.1 of Schizonepeta tenuifolia. NCBI lineage: Eukaryota > Viridiplantae > Streptophyta > Magnoliopsida > Lamiales > Lamiaceae > Schizonepeta > Schizonepeta tenuifolia. The sequence continues at coordinate 40,977 of JANLIY010000244.1, read as the reverse complement.
CCCAGTGTGCTTATTGGAGATCAAACGTCCAAATTTGGTAGCAAGATACCGAGTGACGATGAGTATGATGATTCTGACAATGAAGAAAAGGCTGATCTTTTGCTCTCTGACCACTTTCCAAGTACATCTCTCTCTCTCTCTCTCTCTCTCTCTCAAAAAGAAGGAAGAAAATGGTGCTTATGTCTAACATCTTTCTTTGGGGCTATTAGGCAACAGAAAAAATGTGAAAAAGGACACTCCGTTGAAGATGAAACATACAGAAGAGAGAGCTATAAATGAAGATATTGTTGAGGATTTGGTCCTCAGCTCTGACGAGGACACTCCAATGAGCGACACTCTTGATGGAGATGATGATGACGAGTCTGACGAGCCCCAGGAACGGAGCAGCAAGAAACGGAAACATGGTGCGGATACGCACAAGAAAGGGAAAGGAGAAAGCTGGAAACAAAAAGTCGAAGAAGAGGAAGCATGGTAGGTAAAACATAATTTATAGCACATTCCTTTCTGTGTGGATGCATTTTGAATTTTTCAGAGCGAAATTGAAATAGAATTTACTTGCATGTATGGTGACTTAGATGAAAATGCATTCGATTCGTCAAATCTGTGTGTTTTGAAGAGAATTTATTAGTTACCAAGAGATCAAGGATGGATTCATGATATTTAGAAAATTTTGTAGATAGAATTGGAGGAATATAGCTGTCCCAATTCTATATTATTCAAATGTATCAAAGTATCGATAGTAGTTTGCAGAAAATCGATCAGTTTTGAGTTTTAGTTGCTACATTATCTGTTTTGTTAATTGCTATAAATATTAATTTAAGTATATTATTCATATAATTTTCTTTTTCTCTTAAATATATTCGTACTTACGTACTTGATAAGGGTCTCGATAGGCTTATTAAGATGGTCTTTGTGCATTTTAAGCAAAGTTTGAATTCTTGATATTAATGTATATCTCAATTAAAAAATATTTTCGAAGTGATAATTTTTTGTTGAGTATAGTTGGGCTTGTTTGCTGAAGAGTATGGGATAAAATTTGATATGTTTGACTCGGATTTATTATACGTATAAAAAATTAGTATTCCGTTTGGTTTGAAGTATTAAATTCTCTAACAAAAATAATAATTATGATAATTTTGTATTATAATTAGTTGTAGTATTAGGGCCCGAATAATAATAATTACGCAACAATAAAAATGAGTATAATTCATACGGGCCGAAATGTTATAAAAGGTCATATACTTTGTACCAAATAATATACTGTGTTATAGTGTAAACAATATATTAAAGTGTCAATGTATCATAGACATATTATACATCCTAATCACGCTTATCAAATGAGTATATTGATGAACAGCTAATTATAATGGATTTGAATCATAAGATATTAATGAATGAATTTGATCTCAATAAAAAAATATTTTCCTAGTATTAGTATAAAATTGCGTAACCATTATAATTAAAAGAAAAACTTACTTTCCCACGACATAAATTTCAAAAAAAAAAAAAAAAGGCATTACACAACCGTATATATACTTTAATTTTCAAATAAATCCTACTATACTCGTTCAATGTCGGACATGGGAGAAACCCTAAAATATTTACTAATTTCAAAATTACTTTAAGAGAAAGGGTTATTGGCCTATAAAATCCTCAAAACCAAATTTTGGTTTTGCTGCCCAACTATAGATTCTGCCTTCAATTCCCCAACTTTCAATTTATTCGTACCCCAACTTTCAATTTATTCGTATTTTGCTTCTATCGTTGAATTCCACCAAATTGACTGCTTACATGGCGGCCAGAATGTCCTAGTTGGCATATCGTCCGAAGAACAAAACGGCATCGTTTATGGTGAAATTCAACGATAGAAGCAAAATACGAATAAATTGAAAGTTGGGGTACGAATAAATTGAAAGTTGGGGAATTTGAAGGCAGAATCTATAGTTGGGCAGCAAAACCAAAATTTGGTTTTGAGGATTTTATAGGCCAATAACCCTTTCTCTTAAAGTAATTTTGAAATTAGTAAATATTTTAGGGTTTCTCCCATGTCCGACATTGAACGAGTATAGTAGGATTTATTTGAAAATTAAAGTATATATACGGTTGTGTAATGCCTTTTTTTTTTTTGAAATTTATGTCGTGGGAAAGTAAGTTTTTCTTTTAATTATAATGGTTACGCAATTTTATACTAATACTAGGAAAATATTTTTTTATTGAGATCAAATTCATTCATTAATATCTTATGATTCAAATCCATTATAATTAGCTGTTCATCAATATACTCATTTGATAAGCGTGATTAGGATGTATAATATGTCTATGATACATTGACACTTTAATATATTGTTTACACTATAACACAGTATATTATTTGGTACAAAGTATATGACCTTTTATAACATTTCGGCCCGTATGAATTATACTCATTTTTATTGTTGCGTAATTATTATTATTCGGGCCCTAATACTACAACTAATTATAATACAAAATTATCATAATTATTATTTTTGTAGAGAATTTAATACTTCAAACCAAACGGAATACTAATTTTTTATACGTATAATAAATCCGAGTCAAACATATCAAATTTTATCCCATACTCTTCAGCAAACAAGCCCAACTATACTCAACAAAAAATTATCACTTCGAAAATATTTTTTAATTGAGATATACATTAATATCAAGAATTCAAACTTTGCTTAAAATGCACAAAGACCATCTTAATAAGCCTATCGAGACCCTTATCAAGTACGTAAGTACGAATATATTTAAGAGAAAAAGAAAATTATTGAATAATATACTTAAATTAATATTTATAGCAATTAACAAAACAGATAATGTAGCAACTAAAACTCAAAACTGATCGATTTTCTGCAAACTACTATCGATACTTTGATACATTTGAATAATATAGAATTGGGACAGCTATATTCCTCCAATTCTATCTACAAAATTTTCTAAATATCATGAATCCATCCTTGATCTCTTGTAACTAATAAATTCTCTTCAAAACACACAGATTTGACGAATCGAATGCATTTTCATCTAAGTCACCATACATGCAAGTAAATTCTATTTCAATTTCGCTCTGAAAAATTCAAAATGCATCCACACAGAAAGGAATGTGCTATAAATTATGTTTTACCTACCATGCTTCCTCTTCTTCGACTTTTTGTTTCCAGCTTTCTCTTTCCCTTTCTTGTGCGTATCCGCACCATGTTTCCGTTTCTTGCTGCTCCGTTCCTGGGGCTCGTCAGACTCGTCATCATCATCTCCATCAAGAGTGTCGCTCATTGGAGTGTCCTCGTCAGAGCTGAGGACCAAATCCTCAACATATCTTCATTTATAGCTCTCTCTTCTGTATGTTTCATCTTCAACGGAGTGTCCTTTTTCACATTTTTCTGTTGCCTAATAGCCCAAAGAAAGATGTTAGACATAAGCACCATTTTCTTCCTTCTTTTTGAGAGAGAGAGAGAGAGAGAGAGAGAGATGTACTTGGAAAAGTGGTCAGAGAGCAAAAGATCAGCCTTTTCTTCATTGTCAGAATCATCATACTCATCGTCACTCGGTATCTTGCTACCAAATTTGGACGTTTGATCTCCAATAAGCACACTGGGAAAATACGCATCTCTCAGCATACAAAAAACATAGGATTCAGTAGAATAATTTTAGAAAAAGGTATATGTGAATAACCTGGATTCCGTGAAAGCGCCCCTCCTTTCTTGGGCTCTCTGGCGTAGTATGGCAACGTATTGGGACAGGGGGCTCGTGCCTGACTTTTTCTCGTCCTAGTACATTGAAAAAAAAAAAAAAAAAAGGATCAATGGAACGAACGGACTGATAACTTGTGGAAAATGTTTCAATCAACAAAATCAAATAAGATGTAGCACTAAACAAACTACAATCACAAATAAGATTATACCATTAAAGAAATGCATATTTCCTTTTAAATAGGAAACACGACATCGCGTTCTCAATAGGTATTGGTAAAATTTCTGGTAATGAGCAGCACGACTTTTAAGATATATCAAAGTTAACCTTACAACACATATTTGATAATTATAGGTTGCCTCTTTTATAAAACAGTCAACCAAACTCCCATCATAAATAACATAAAATGATTTCCATGAAACAGCAAAACATAAGAATAAAAGCAAATAGATCAAAGTAGTTTCCAAAGAATCTTCACATCATACACTAAGGAGAAATTTGAAGGTGACAGCGGCATTACCCCATTGTTTGTTATGATTAATACTCTTATTTAATATGAGAAGTTGAGAACCAATGATATGTGATTGATGTTGGTAAAAAAAACTTCTCTACACAAGGGAATCACACAAGACGAACAGAAGTAAGGAGTACTAGGATAATTCAAATTGTCTAAACAGGCTTAGCAACACATTGCAGTCAAGGCATGGAACATGGACAACAACTAGAGAATGCAACATCAGATCAAACAAAAGGAAAATCTTATTTAAGGAATGGAAACTGCATATTTTCAAACCTCAAGGAAAGATTCAGCCTCGGGGTCATTAGGCAGGAGTGTAACTGTAGTTCGCTTCTTGTTTACAAAATCAGAGTTCGCTTCAACCTATGGCACAAGGCAGCAAAGAGATTAGTTAAACCAAAAGAATTTTTAAGTTTGACAGCATAATAAACTGTATCGTCTTTAAACCATCGAAAGTCAAGTTGGTACTATTCAATAGTTAACAGAACAATATAGAATAAGCAGCGTCACGGGACAAACCTGACGAGTGAGACGCCTAATTTCTTTACGAAACCTATCAACCTTCGTGGATTTAGAGAAGTTCCGCAACCGGACACAAGGAATAAAAGACAACTCCATAAACGCAATAGAGTAACTCCACTGAGCAAGATGCTCGGTGAGTTCCTCAACCACAGAAAAAATACAACCCTCTTGAAATGCTCGGGTTTTCAAGGTAGATTTGCTAACCTGTTGCATACAATTCCATATTTTTCATCAAAGGCTGTATCATATCGCAAAAACTAGATTAGAAATTTAGAACCATTTCTGAGTACCTTTAGGATAGAGTGCAAATCAATAGCTTTGCCTACTCCTCCAGTGGGAGGTTTCCGCAATTCTTTATACTCTAGCGAGTCCAGAAGAAGCAGAGAAACAGGAATAAATGAACCCGTTGATGCACTGATTCGATTGAGCATTCTTACACAACGCAATCTAAGTGGGAAATAACAAGCTGAAGGAACTAAGCGAGCTACCCCAGTTATGATCTGTGTCAATGGATATGCAAGCGGTCTCAAATCAGCTTCTGTGCTATATGCACAAATAACTCCAGTCCAGAGCTCCAAGCAATTTATAAACTTCCACTGATAAACTTTTCGAAATATTTCCTGCATGAGAGAAGGAAAGTTTTATAGGGTCCACGAAACACAAGTTTAAACTACAACAAACAATCAGCACATACAACCAGCACAAACAAAGGTGAAGAAGCCAAAGAAAACATATATAATTCCATGGTTTGCAGCACAATACCTTTTTCTTAGAACCGGAATGTGCTTCTTTACCCTTCTGTTTCTTGGGAGCTTCATCCTTCCCCTTACCACCAGCTTTCTTCTTTTTTGTTGGAGAAGAAAGTGCTTCCTTCAATATCATTACCAACTGCCGTATGTACACAAAAGCATGCTGATATGCAGCTGGAATGTCCACCCGAAGAAGTTCAGTGAAGCAATTACCGAGAAATTGGATGTGCTGCAATTTTGTTGAATTAACAAAGTGACAATTTAAGACATAGGCTTTATACATTCCTTTAATGCACTCATCCAGACAGTCCGAGCCAAGCCGTATGCAACAGTCTCGTAAGAACAAAAAGGAGACAACTGGCAGTACGCCACTTCCAGTACCCCAGAAATGAAGCGCAACCTGGAACAATATATCCAAATGAAAATTAGATACTCTACCAAGTAAAAGAAACTAATTTGGCAAAATTATTTCACAAAGATAACTCTGTAGCTGGAAAACATATTCAAAAAGTTGAGGCATACCTTAGTGTACCTCCTCAAAAGAGCAGGAAATGCAGCCAGAAATATGGACGAGTATTTCAGACGCCTTAACAAAAATGCTATCATTTCATTGTCTGTCATTTGATTCAGAATATGCAGAGAATTTCCAAGATATGACTTCACCAAAAGATTGTACTTTTTCCATCGCTTTGAAGCCATCAGATCCTTAACCATCTCTGCTTTTCCCCCAAAGGATGGAAATTGTAAAATTTCTCGAAGAATCCCGTCCATTTCATTCAAGACAAACAGCATTATCTTATTAAAAACACTGCTAGACATGGTGCTAAATTTTCCTGCAGGATCATCACCACTATCATCACCATAATGACAAGCACTGCGAAAAGCTTTAAGAAGGGAACGGACAGCTGCTAATTTAGAGTCAGACTGGACTGCATCAATCCAAGAATCAACCATAGCACTAGTTATCACATTTCTTGAAGGCTCTTCTTCCATTGCAGCTTCAGCATCACTAGCCTCAGCAACATCATCATCATCATCATCATCATCGTCGTCATCAAATTCGTCTTCCTCCTATAATGGTTGAAACAAGGTCCTATCAATTAGCAATTTAAACAAATAATCATATAATACAAGAGAGCATAATCTAAGCACTCACTTCCAGATCCTCTTCATCGAAATCCAGAAGCTCCTTGTCATGTTCTTTCAAGAATTCATAGAACTCGGGATCCTGCATATGTCAACAATCAAATTTTCAATATATGCTAGCCTAATGCATATAATACACTGTCACAGTACTTAAATCCAATCCTTTGCACATCATTACACAAGATATACAAAAATTTCAGGACATTTATCGAATTACCCAATCTACTATAAGCCGCACAAATCATATCCATAGCAAAACATAAAATGAAGAAGAAGAAGAAGAAACATAAAAATGCAGAGGAAAAAAATGCAATACACACACACACACGTAAATAAAAAGAAGAAGAAGAAGAAACAAGAGGACCTTCTCTTCAAGGTGTTTCAAGGTCCCAACGATATCTTTAGCTTCTCCCTTCTCCATTTTCACGCTTGTTTTCACTTCACTTTTATCTTTCAGTTTCTTAGCTGCAAAATACCAAATCCAACTCTTTTTAAGGCAAATTAAAATATTCCCCACAAAATTCAAATTGCATGAGGTAATTGCGACGAATGGATAACGCAATTAAATTAGAGGAAAACACATGAAATCAAACAAAATTATCATACCTTTGTTGTTGGAACCCATTGTAGATACGAAGCTGGTGACAAAAGAAGCTTTGACAAAAACCCTAATTGAAAATTTGAGAGGGTTTATCAGAAACCGGGTCGGGTCAAATTGCCGGATTACGGGTTTCACATTGGATCTAATACTTGGGCTTTATTGTATTGTATGTCGGTTTAATCCTCTATTCTTTTTTATTTTAAATTTGGGTAATTTTAAACATAAGTCCATTTTCTCTCACTATAGCCCGTTATTTAATAAAATAATAATTATATTTATAGATGTACTACTTTACCCCCTAGCCCCCAAATTATTCATTGCTAATTTTTATTAAAACTTAACGTCAAAATCTGAAAATTGAAAAACATCATCAATTTTTAATCTCATATATTTAAAGGAAAAAAAAATATTGTTTACCCAGTTCTCACACAAGTAACCATATCAATGATTATTCATGAATATTAATCCATGATGACTTGTATTGCCAATAAAAGTAATAGATATGTGAAGGTAGTGGACGAATAGAATTGCAAATTCCAATTTGTTTCATGTTAAATTTGGATTTGGGAGTTATGATGTGCTTCTTTAACTGTTCATGTTCAAATAGATTTGTGGATTATTATGTTCAATGTGAATTTGAGGGCTTATGTACTCGTCGTCACACGCCTATGATTTTTTTGCTTTGTTATTTCTACTTTTGGCCTCTCTTTTGCAGTCTGTGGTTGTCAGTGATGAGCAAGCAGTAGTGGCCGCATGCAAAATCTGAAATGTGAGCCTGTATCCAAATAACAAACTGGATTCTCTTCCATTCCTTGAACAAACAATATGAAGAATTTTTTTTTTTATCTTGGATCAGTCTGTGGCGGAATTAGGACTGGAGGGATAATCTTGATCAATCATAATGTTTACTCCAATTACAACCTCATTTTTTTTTGGATTTTTGTGAAGAAGATCCAATTTGGATGAATGATCACTTAGTTTTCTCTTTTTTCTTGAAAGGTTTCAAATGCGTGTTTTTGCTTCTTCGAGGGTTTTTTTCTCTCCAAATTTTATGGATATGATATGAATTTATTATTAATTATAAATTTAACTTTAAAGATAAGGGTTATAAAAGTATATTTATAAATATATTCATTATTTAATTATATTGAGAGTTATAGTGAGAAATTTAGGGACTACGTTTAAAATTTCCAAATAAATTTTTATTTAAATAATTTACTTAGTCCAAAAACAAAATTATCAATCCACCTAATCTGTCTCACCAACCCAACTAAAAAGTAGAGGGGAGAGAACAATAGAACGAAAAAAGGTTGGTTTTACTTTACCAATTCCAAACCACAAATAACTCTCATAGTCAACAACCAGTACCACGCTCTCTTTCTTACTCATTTTCTTTTAATTAATTGGTGCATTTTTATTATCATGAGTCACTCGTTCGATATCTTTACCACTCACGCTAGGCTTCATTACTGGAATTTCCAATAAGTTTTTTCTATTTCTACATTGATAATTCGTTATTATTATCAGTACTATTATTGTCATTGTTAGTAAGGAGCCCCTATCAAAATAAAAATTTTAAATATTTTATTATATAAAATCTTCGAATTTTTGTGGCATAAGCCCCCGTTCCCCAATCGAATCCTATAAAAAAAGTTAATATTTAGAAGAAGTAGAAAAATTAGCCTCGGGTAGAAATTTTTTCTGGCTACGCCACTGGTCATTATTAATCTTTTATTTGAAGAAATTTGTCACTATTAATCTTATAGTTGTCGTTAATTTTTTCTACAACCAAGATCATATAAGTCAAATTATAAAATCGAATTGTTTTTTTTTAAAGAAATTCAATTAATATTTAATTTGTAATTGATGATACTTTTGTTTTATTATTTTTGCGGCCCCTAAACTACATACAGCTCTGATTTCTTGTTGTTCTTTTCAAATTTATATTTTACTTTTCATGTTTTCATAAGCAAAATAATCATATGAACTAATCAAATTTTGATATTACACGCGGGCATTACACACCATGAAAATATTAGTAAATATTTGATAGGCAAATTTTGAGGCAAACGTTATTCAATTGATTCATGTAAATTGTACTAAAATTTGGTTGTTAAAACAAGAGCAAAATATGTTATAATACAAATCAAAAAGCAAGATAATTGAATCAATTTTTAATGTCATGCAATTTGGACTAAATCTTCGAAATGTTGTACATAAATACCCAATATTTATATTTTTTGGAAAATTCCACATACTCTATTTTTACCCGGCCAACTGATCAAGCGCACTCATTAGTAACATGGACTAAAGTTTCGTCATGTATATACTCCATCGACATAATTTTTTCAGAGCGACACTATTTTGAGGGAATTGGTCGACAAATTCAAATTATTCGATCTTCAAAATTTTGATATAAATACAAAACGATGCCTTTATAAAAAAATTATAATAACGTAGTGTACACATGAAGTAACACACCCAAATCCACATCGAAGATGAACACGCCAAGTCAACTTATCGTGGTTAAATTTACAAAAGCTACTAAAGACGACATTACATTACATATATTGAATTTAAATTGCAAAAATCTCGAAAAACAATAAAACACAATCCACACACGAACCGGGGTCAAGCCAAGTCAGCAGAAATGCACTGAAAATTCTAAAACCGGAATAAATGTTCCGGTTCACAAGAAATTCTGATTCGGACGTTAAAACCATAAAACACAATTAAAGATCGCTAATGACACTCCAAAATTCCTCCCTCCACTCCCCTCACCACCTTCCTTTTTTTGAATTCCCGAATCTACCCTCAAACAGTCACCGCATCCTCACATCCATCTCCGCAAATAAGCCTCTAATCAACGGCGCTTTTAGTCATTTCACAGAAATATTCCGAAACGGGAATATCCCAAACAAACAAAGTAAAGGTATAAATTACTACAAAAACGGTTCTTAGAAAAGAAATGTTAAAAAAAAAACTTTTATTACCTGTGAGTCGCAAAAGTACGCACCTCACACACTGACTGTGTGAGAATCCGCCATGGAAGGAGCGAGTAATCGGAGCTCGGATGCTCTTCAGGGGAAGGCGAGCGAGAATTCGGAGCCGTCGGAGGAGAGAGAAGCGGAGAATCGAGATGAAAAAGCGGAGAAAATTGATGAACAAAGGCGAGTGAGCAGTGATAGCAACAGTGATTATGCACTCGGGAATAGTTCTACAAGAGAATCAAAAGCTTCTCAATTCCAAACCCTAGCCGCTCTGGAGCTCCCCTCTGGTGATTTCCGAGCCGATTTTGACGATTCATCCGATCACCTCTCTGGTAGTGCGCGTGTGTGTGTGTTTTCTGCTTTTCTGTTATTTTCGGTTTTGGTTGTGAATGGCATTCTGAATTTAGTTTTAGTGAAGGTATCTATGCCATGTATGTTTACATGTGTAACTGCGAGAGAAGGGGGCGAGATGGAGAGGGAGGGGGTGTGTGAGAGAGAGAGAGAGTGAAATGTGAATGGATTTTGAAGAAAGTGTTCAATTTTGCAGAGGTTCCAGTGGAGTACTCGTTGCAACCGATATCTTCGATAGGAGAACGGAAGGTTTGGGGTTTCATCCACGGCACTCTTCTTCGTTTCTCTGTGATTTTATTGAACTTTGATTTCATCGTTTTTCTTGTCTAGGATGAAGTAGGACGATTTTTAAATGTAATGTTTATGTTGTAGTTCCCTCTGTGAAGCTGAATATCTTCTGGTTCTGCTGTTGTTTCTTGTCTTAGCATGTATCAAATTTGAAGTCAACAAATATTGGAAGTGTAAATGTTTTAATTTACCAAGTTATAGAATGTAGTCAAATTAAAATTTTTGTTTCTGCAAGTTTCTGCAGCTCATCTCCTGACCTGTAAGTCCAGCACCTTTTTTTTTTTCCGTGGAAACTCTTCTATACAAGAATTGGCACGGAGTATAGGATACTAGTATTGTTTTAAGTAGATAAACACATTTTTTATGCTTTCTGGAAGGATTAGTTCCAGTGACCTATAGATTCTTCTGATTCTCTCTTTTGCCAAATATTCATGGAATCTTTTTTTTGGTTAGTTTGCACGTGCCATTTCTAGATCATATTTAAGTCAGTTGTCTGCTTCGTTAAATAGGAAGTTGGATGCTCAATTGCATTGAAGATTATTGAATGCAAGTGTGTTCTTTCCAATTAGCATTTTTCTGCAACTGCTGTATGCTGTTTTCCTCAAAACTTATACAGCAATAATATAATGAGTCATTTGTATGCTACTTGTATCATCTCAAGTTACTTGTTCTGATACATCAAATGACTTTATCAAAACTTTTATTGATTTTGAATACCACTATTATTAATCTTTTAGCCACATTTTAATTTGTTTACTGGGCAGGTGCATTTGTATTATGTACTATGTTATACTATTCCTTTTAGTTTTTAACTGACATTATTCTTACCATAGGATAAAGTAAAAATAGTGAACAAGGAAGTGTCAAAGGATATTGGTGGTAAAAGCAGTGCATCTGCTGCAAAGTCCACTTCCTCCATTGCAAGTTCAAGCCCAACAGAAAAAAAATTGCGACCAATAGAGAATGGGAGCATTGTGTGCATTCCAGAACAAGATAAGCAGAAACCGAAACGTTTATCCATTGTGCCTATGCCAAGAACTCCTCCTGATGGGTACAACTGGCGCAAGTATGGTCAAAAGCAAGTGAAGAGTCCAGAAGGTTCTCGGAGCTATTACAGATGCACATTCTCAGACTGCTATGCCAAGAAGATTGAGTGCTGTGATATATCTAACCGTCTCATAGAAACTGTCTATAGAAGTCATCATAATCATGATCCTCCCCAGAAATTAAATAGCACTAGAGAAAATAAGCCTGCATTATCAACTACACCCGTCAGTAGGAGTAATGATACAAGTCATCTAGTGAGACATTTAAATGATCCGGTGCCATCTACTCCATCCAAAGAACCTGTAGTTGCACTTTGTGAGACGCCTGAAGCTAACAAGGAGTCGAGTGGTTCAGATGAGACCGTTGGAGCTGATACAAAAGAGCAGAATGGTGATGGGCCTGAATCAAAGAAAAGGCATGTTGCTTTGATGGATAAGTCATTTTCATGTGATAATTTTCCCTTTATGAGAGTTATTACCAGATGATTTGACATTCTTTTGTTCTCTATAAATTACCAGGCAAAAAATAAATTCCACAGATGAAGTTGAATCCCTTCCTAAACCTGGAAAGAAGCCTAAATATGTTGTTCATGCAGCTGGCGACGTTGGTATATCAGGAGATGGCTACAGATGGCGCAAGTATGGGCAGAAAATGGTGAAAGGCAATCCTCATCCAAGGTACCACCCAGTTTTCAGTTAACTTTCATGTTGAATCTTGCATTGGCTTAGTTAGAGACTTAGAACCTTTCCTGACCAGCACTGTTCTGAAGCCACCAGAACCTAAAGGATGTCTTCTGCATATGATGTAGTAACACATATGTGCAGCTGACCTTCTGCGCCAGCATCACCACTTGTTAAAAATCCGTAGTATCTGTAGTGCTAAATTATCTTCTCAGTATTTTCTAGCTTTCTATTTTTGTATACTTTCAGGATGCTTTGTTCAACTTGGACTTTTTATTTTTATAGTTGGGATGATGCCTGGTAGACAGAAAGACAGAAACTAACCACCTGAAAAAAAATAGTGAAAAGGATGAGACTTATTGTAAGTTAGTTGCCAAATTGAAGAAAGCTTTTATACTTAACTGTACACGAGGACCTCATCCTAGACTGCTGAGTGCTTGGCCTGGGGAATCAAAAAAGTTGCAGTGTCCCTGGGGTTGGTTGCACATCCTTTTCCCTCTCTCTAGAACCACATCTTTTGTTCTTCTTCCTTACTTTTCTCTTTTTCCAATTTCTATATAACCTAGTAAATTAGGATTTAAAACTTTTTTAAGATTGTAAGGATGATTTTTCTTATCATAATTTTGTTGAGGATGGATCAGTGCGGTAGAATTCTGCACTCTCCAAGAGTTTCAAGTGCTGGCGAGTTTATTCCACCTTGAAATATATCACTGTAGTACTTCCAGCTGAAAGCTTTGAAGAGTGTTGCCTGTCTTCATGTTAGTTCAATAACATCCAAGAAATTTGAAGGCAATATATCATGGCCATTGATAGAGTTCTGATTCATTGTAGTTAGAAGTTTCTATCGTCAGTTCTTAGTGAAAATGTCGGAGCAAGCAGCGGATTCCATGAAATTAGCGCCAAGTTTAATGAATTTATCTTTTTAATCAATTTACCTGGAGCGTTCAGATGGTCTGTTCAACTCCACGCCTATGTATAATGAACTCTCCAAGTGTTTTGAGTTTCAAGTATTTACTCTTCCCTAGGTCAATTTTTTTCAGTACAAACACTCTGAAGTACAGATCGTTATACATAGGCATGGAGTTGAGCAGACCATCTGAATCTCATGAAGCTCACATAAAACAAACTACTTGGTCAGAAACATGAAGGCAGCCAAAACTGAAGATTTACGTCTTGGATTCTAGAGATAATCTTTGTCACAGACACATTCTTGTAAATTGATTTAATGCTTAGCTGCATTATCTGCAAACTCTGGGCTCATGCACCTCCGCTACATCCAGGTCATGAATGAAAGGACTGCCCTGATTTCTCTGCCTTATACTACAAAAGATAGCGTTATTAGCTCAAAATGGACCTTTGACCTATGCAGTGAAACAGCGCAGCATCCATTAATGTTCTACCATTAGTTAATGTGCCTCATGTTTATATAAATCTAATATGGTTTTTGGACTTGAAACCTTATCCAAAGTATGGTAAGGTCCAGATATTATTGGTGGGGCAGAGATCTAGGTTTTGACGGCTGAATTTAGGGGCTTTAAATCAAAGCACGAACTTCTCGTGTCAACATTGAATGGAGTGTAGTTGTAATCACAAGTGCTGCAATGTTCATAATGTGTCTTTTGGCAATATGAAGCCACCTTGCATCAGAGAATTCTTATTTAACTCTATTTAGAATGTAAAGACCAAAACGTTTTGCCCGATGTATATACCATTTGGCTACATATAAATAAACCACCTCATGTCTGATTTTTTCAGGAACTACTATAGATGCACATCAGCTGGATGTCCAGTTCGAAAGCACATTGAAAGGGCAGTTGATAACTCTAGTGCTGTAGTAATAACTTACAAGGGAATTCATGATCACGATACACCAGTACCAAGAAAGCGGGATGTACCCAAAGGTGGTATTGCAGTTGCTACTTCTCCAACTTCCTTAAATGATATGCAAAATCAAAGCAACCTACACAAGCCTCAGCAAACCCAATGGTCAGTGGACAAAGAAGGCGGGTTGACGGGCGAGGCTCTTGTTGGCGGGGATAAAGCATCAGAATCAACAAGAACACTTTTGAGCGTTGGCTTCGAAATAAAGCCTTGTTGAAACAAAGCACTGGGGGTGGCACAGCTGGGAAAGTCAAATAGTGGTGCGTGTTTCCTGATCAATATATTTCCTAATAACACGGTCGATTTCTTTCTTTTTTTAGCTTTTACTCTTCCTCCTTTTCTACCTTGTATGCTATATTTGTTGTAGTTCTATGTTATTTATTAGCTAGTGTGGTGATTTCTTTCTGCAGAACTGAGGAATAATAATAGGTTGATTGTAGTTGTAGCCTGTAATATTAATGGGAGTAAGTTATGTAAAATTATGGTGGACTTAATGAATCTAATCTTCATTTAGCTCGAGCAATCTTGGATTCCTCTTAACTCTTACACGACCGACTTTAGGAGAAACTGATCCTTTGTCTTAGTTATGAGGATTTACCTAGTTAAATTGCTGGAAAAGGTATTTCTTTTAAACCATAACCATTTAGATCAAAGCGCGATATAGTTGGAATCTGCAATAGAAGCACGTTCAGGTTGTTTTAGAATCTGCAATATAGTGCAATATAGTTGGAATCTGCAATAGTAGGTTTGATTTGAAATCCATCTCTCTCTTATTCTTAGAACTATTCTTATAAGATAATGAGTTTGGGTTGAAAATTTGAAATGAATCGGATTTCAGACAATCACACATGGATTTGCTACCTTGTAAGCTGTAATATCTAGATAGGGAATTGTTTGATACACCTTTATTTGATGCTTATAGCTTTCTAGGTGACTTTTTTACAGCATTATTAATGGCCCATGGCATCAGACACCAACTTTTGTTGGCTCTAGACCTGGGAAAGAGACCAAGTAAAGTGACCAAAAGGTTTATCTGGTTTGGTCTAGAAAAAGATCCATCCATGGATCTTTACATTATTTATGGTGTGTCGTTTCGTTAAACAGTTGTGTACGTGATGATATTCTACGATACTTCCTCTGTCCCCGAATAAGCGTCATCTGAGGAAGTTGGTAAATCACCTCTTTGTATGAAAAATCGAACAATTTAAAAATTTGCAATGAGGTTAGGGGTAAAATGGGAAGTTTGACATCAACTTCTTTTTTTTTTGTAATTATAGAATTTTGAAATATGATATTTATTAGGAGAAAAGTTTTATTTATTTTCAAATTTGACTTTATTGTGTGTACATGATGTGTGCTTTTGAAGATCTGAAGTAAATACGGAACTGAAAAAAATAGATAAAGAAACTGAAGGTTTGTGTTTCTGAATACGGAGTACATGATATTTCCTTTTTTTCTTTGACAAAAACTCTCATGCAACGTGTCGCACAACTTGCGACCGCGCGTGGCGTGTGCGCTACACGCGCGCTCTTCCTACGCCAGCCCGCAAATTTTTTTCATTTTTTTTTTCAATTTTTTTAATTTCAGTTTTTTTTTTTTTTTTTTTTTAATTTCAGCTTCTTTTTTTAAATCCACATTTTTCCCTCTTTTTTTGTTTGCCTCTTCGTTTTTTTGTTTGTCGCTTCTTCTTTGGTTAAGATTCGAGCGAAGGGAACCGAAGGCCTCTGAGCGAGCCGAAAAAGTTCAAATTGTTGTCCGATAATTATCTTTATAGTAGTATTAGTAATCGGAGCGAAGGAGGAGCCGTAAAATTGAAGTTGAAGGCTCCGCCGGAAAAAAAAATCGAATTTTTTTTGAAAAAGCTGAAATTATAAAAAATCGAAAATTCAAAACAAAATCAAAAAAAAAAATGCGGGCCCGTGTAGTGCACGCGCTATGCGCTGTCGCAAGTTGTGCGACACGTCGCATGGGAGAGGTGCTCTTTTTCTTTTGTTTTTTGAGATAACATGATATTTCCTATTACTAAGATGTGAATGGAATGTGTTACTTTATCATGTGATTTGAAAAAGAAAATATATATTAAAACAAATTATTTTTGAAAATAATATTTTCAGTGACATTTAGAGAAAATTACCATTTTTATTTGGGAACAATTTTTATAATTGATTGTTTTATAATATTTTCATGAAATAATTGGCAGTAGCATAGCAAAAATATAAGTAGAAAAATTCACATTACTATCAGTCCCATTGGTTCAAACATAGATCACAAGAAGAGGTGAAGTTATCGAAGGATTAATAATAGTTTGTCCATTAAAACATAAACTCCAAGTCGAATGTAGATTTTCCAACAAAGGAAATCCAATGAGAACTAGATCAAGTTCAAGTGGATGGAGAGAGTATCTTTTTAGCGAATGTAGATTGTCGTTTTGGCCGTATTAATTACAAGTTAGCAAATGTGGTTTTCATTATTTTATTTTTTAACGTAATACTGAAATTCTCATTCAAGAGTACCAAAAATACTCAAAATAACAAGAGTCGAGAGAGTCTAGAAGTTACATAGAGATATTCTCCACATCTTCAATGTGTCTCGAGATAAGTATTTGAAAATCTTTTCATTTCTCACCATCCAAATCCTTCACACAGTACATTGCTATATGAAGCCTAAAATTTTCTTCTTCAAATTACCATGGCCACATCTCATAAAGTCCTCAAAATGTGTTTTCAAACATGTTGTACAATTTAGATTAAGAACAAGTCATTCACTTACCTTTGTCCAAACTAAAAAAAGCTTCAAAACAAGTAGAGCATAAGAAGCCGATTCAAATTGAGAATGATACAGAATGTAGTTTTCATTTATTTGATTTTTCAAAGGAATGTGGACTACGGATAATTGGGTTGTCCGTATGTCACCATCTTTTTTCTTCTCATATCACTGAAACTAGCATTTTTCAATCGGACCGCATAAATCTCGCTCATATGCAATAATCTACAAACTTCGCAAGAAATGGAAATTATAATTAAAAAATTAAACCTCTTTAAGGCTAAAAAAAGGCCTCGTCATCATCTTTTGTCCAAATAATTTAGTGTTTCTCTATATAAATTCGACGACTAATGTACAATTTCTTTTTTTGTTAGTTCACCGAATAGATGCTAACTAGCATGTTACATAATAAATTGTTGCATTTTATCCCTTTTTCTGTTTATAAAAACGTGTTTTACAACCACCCATATCCAATCTAGCATGGCAGCATTGAATATTTTTATACATTTTGTCTCTTTTATTTGGAATTCATATTTTCAATAACCTCAAAATTGAAAAGAAAACGTCAAATCCGACAAACAAGGGCATGAAACTAGCAACACACGACTTCAAAACTTCATTATTTAATGAAAGGCATCTTTCATTAATGATTATTAGTGATTATTATTCCTTTTTTTGGTGTAGTTATTATCTTATTGAAGTAAGATAAGTTTTTTTAATTTTCATTGGTATTTCTATTTCAATCATATATGTATGTTGTATGAAACATGCCGCAGTTTTCCACATCATTAAAAAAATTAGTTGCCCTTAATTCATGCATATTTTTTTATTTTTTTTTTAACAACATTGCAAGGAAATTTAAATACCGCGTGACGGAGAACTCGAACCCGTGACCTTTGGCCCGGGCATTAACCTCACTACCACTAGGCTAACACACACAACATATTTATTATTATACTAGGCTCGGACAACCATTTACCCAAAAAACAGAGGTCTTTGCAAAATAATAAGTAATAACTTTAAATATTTTCAGCTATTTAAAATTAAGAATCTTTGTTTCAAACCCAATGACTAATTTGTCTAAGGTTTTGTATTTTCTGTTTAAGAATTGAGTGTCACTATTTAATGGAATATGTATTTTTCCCAGAAAGATATGGAATTATCATATTTTCATGTTCGTCCTGAATTAATTGCATACACTTACATCTCAAGAGTCAAGATATGTGTATATGATTATTTTTTTATAATCTGATGACATGCATGGCACCTTTAGCAAAACAGTTGTATGATTAGGTTAAATGTTTTATTATTTTTGTTGGCATGTTGGATTTGTGCTACAATTGATTCTCTTGAAACAATGTTTAATTAAAACTAGCATGCAACGACGGGGATTGACACTATGTTATAAAACGATCCAACTTTTTGAAAGAAATAGTCTTGTAATTTCAATTTTTCTCATCTTCCATGCACTACCTTTCAAAACAGCAAATACTTTTTATATTCACAAGAAGATAATTGAAAAATACAAGTGAGACCGTTGAGAAGTGATTTCAACAATGATATCTCCATTCCTTGGTAAATAACTATCACTTTAAGATACAACAATGAATTAAATTTTTAAGCAAACTCTGATGAGTATATTAACACATTCATAAGTAAATCTTAAAGATATCTCTTCTCAAATAATTCTATATTAACCAAAAACAAACCTATCTTACAGAATGACTCTTTTTTTATTGAAATTAGCCCCATGTTGTACTGATACTAAAACAACTGCAAGAAATCACATGTTTTAGTTTTGCAAGTTTATTAAAAATATTGCATTTGAATATTTAAAATTAACTTTGCACTTACCTCATAGCATGTCGAAAATTTCACTATACACAACATTAGTTGTTGAGTAGTGTGTCTGACCATTCTCGTCATATGCTAATATTTTAAGTCCTTTGCTAGTGACTCGTGATATTGCAACATACAACTGATCATGACTGAAAACTGGTTTCACTTAATTAATAATTTTGATCTCCAACATGTATAATTTATGAGACGAATTCAAATAATAAGAAAACCTAAACCTAATGGCAGCAACAATGATTTTTATTTCCAAAAATTGTTATAATCCTAAATGTGAATTATATATAATATCATAATTATAAATAAGATATATAATAATTTTTAATTCCAAAAATTGGAGAATTGAAATAAATAGGAATGGATGAATATGATGGGTGCCACATAGGTTTTTTTCAAAGAAGAGTCGTTTTTGTTTATATAATAATAGATAGATTTTCATTTAAATAATTAAAAAATGGAAAGTTGTATCGAGTTTAATTTTAAATATATGTGTGTGTGTATTTAAATTTAAAAAGCACATTATAAATACTCCTTCCGTCCACGAAATGGTTGTCACTTTTGCTACTTAAGTTTGTCCACGAAATGGTTGCCACTTTTGCTACTTCATTCACATTTATTGTAGGATCCTTACTCCACTCATAATAATACGCACTATAATTCATTATTACCTACCATTTTCTTAAAACTCGTATCGTCCATAATGTGGCAACCATTTCGTGGATGAAAGGAGTATAAGTTAATATAACTTGGTTTATTCAAATCAAAAATCAAAATCATGAACTACTTTTATCAAAAATACAATTACTAGTTAAAATATCAAGTACAAGTATCATGTAAAAAAAGTGACGATGAAAAATAAATTACAATTACAATTATTTTAAGAAAAAACGTGCTTTGGCTCCGGTCGGATAAAGGGTGCGACAAACGACGCACAAAACTATTCTTTCCGTCCCACGATGTCTTGTATTTTTTGTTGGTTTTCTCCTTTACACTTGCCCAATTTTTTTTTTCTGGAAATAATTACTGGAAGGATTAGGGGTCAATTAATTATCGCTTTGTATTTTTCATCCAACTTTTCCCTTATTTTTTGTGTCATTCATTGCTCACTCTTTTACTACCTATAAAAATCAATTTGTACTCACTTATATTTCACTATTTACTATCTCTACCTATTTTATTTCACTTTAATAATTCTCTACCCATAACACGTGACTTGTTTTCAAATAAGAAAAAATAATTATCTTTTTAAAAGTTGTGGATCATATCACTTTAATCAATTTGATGTTTCTCTTTAATATTCATGCCCAAAAGAATCGAGTCTCTACTCCGGAACGAAAAGCGTACATGATAAATTTCATGGTGCATGCATGTGACTTAAGTTATTTTCGTATTTTTTTTTAAATTACGTACTGAACATTCAATTAATTATTTAATTGGATGGGTTTTGCATACATGATAAATTATTAGTTTGATTATTTAGCGATTCATTTAAATTAGTTTCAAAATCGAAAATTTGTGGATGAATAATAGACAAAAACTTATGTGCAGATTTTCACCATACAACACCTGACCCGACCCGCTCCCCACGTGGCGCGGTGTATTTCACACACCTAGATTTATTTTATTTTACTTTTAATTTCAGATTTTCCCCTCTTTTTGTTGTTTGCCTCTTTATTTTTTTGTTTGTCGCTTCTTTTTTGGTCAAGATTCGAGCTAACCGAAAATATCCTAATTATTGTCTGATAGTTATCTTTATATTAGTAATCGAATCGCGCTACGTTGAAAAAAAAAAATAGTGAAAAGTCAACACCGGACGTTGACCGGAGCGGATCCGGATCAGCCCAATCTGCACATGTGACATGTCTCCAAACATTTTCATTATAATAAAATGCAATATTACAAAAAAAAAGGCTTCGCTTGTGGCAATTGGACAAGTGTAGACTTATAAAAGTGCAAAAAAAAGGAAAAAAAAAAAAAAAAAAAACCTGCAGCTAGGCCTATCCCAGCCCGATCGGGCCCGGCCCGAACAGAACACACAGTTCCCGTTCTCAATCTCATTACGTCAAGAAGACGTGTTCATTTTGAATGTATCGAAAACAAATATTATTGTATCTATTTGTTATCTCTCTCTCTCTCTCTCTCTCTATATATATATATTATCAACGCGATGGCTGCAGTCAGAGTAGTATCTTCTTCTCACTCTTCTCT
This sequence comes from Schizonepeta tenuifolia, assembly GCA_029490685.1. Classification (NCBI taxonomy): domain Eukaryota; kingdom Viridiplantae; phylum Streptophyta; class Magnoliopsida; order Lamiales; family Lamiaceae; genus Schizonepeta; species Schizonepeta tenuifolia. Next base: position 19,669 of record JANLIY010000244.1, on the reverse strand, counting down.
CACTCTTCTCTCTGTAGCTCCATCACCATCTCTTCTTCTCTCAGTAAATTGCGTTTCCGCCTCCTCTGGCGGATTTCCTTCTCCTTCACGCCTCTCTCAGCAAGCCGCATGGCTCACTCCATTGCTCGCGACACTCTCGGCCTCACTCTACCCAACAAGATCGCACCACCTAAGGTCTCTCTCTCTCTCTCTCTCTCTATCCCTCTCTCTTTCAATTAGTAGCAGTTGACTGGTTTTTTGTCATATATTTGGCGCTCTTCTATTTGATCGGTGGTTTTGAATGCGAAAAAGTGTGGATTATTTTTGATATCGACATTTTTGGGTTTAAGTGTGGTTGGAGGAAGTTTGTTTGAATTTTTCATTTGGATCAACTGTCATATCCCTAATCGAATGAAACGCATGTAGGAAATGGTTTGTTAGTAGTGCTGTTACAGATTCTTCGAAAAAAATGATTGTGCTAAGTATGTTTAATTAGATAGAATTTTGATATTGTGATTATTGATTGTTGGATTAGGGGTATCAGTATGCATAAGTGGACTAATGTTAATGTTTGTGGAACAATGTTAGATCTCGTTTGCTGCAAAAGATGTTGATTTGGTGGAATGGAAGGGAGATATACTAGCTGTTGGTGTCACGGAGAAGGATTTGGTGAGAGATGAGAAATCGAAGTTTACGAACACGGTTCTTCAAAAGCTAGATTCGAAATTAGGAGGATTGTTGTCTGAAGTTTCAGCTGAGGAGGATTTTACAGGAAAGAGTGGACAGTCAACCGTTCTTAGGCTTCCTGGTATCGGTTCGAAGAGAGTCGGTTTGATCGGGCTTGGTTCAGGTGCATCAGTAACTTTAACATATCGCAGTCTTGGTGAGGCTGTGGCTGCAGCAGCCAAGTCGGCTAAGGCGAGCAGTGTTGCCATTACTCTTGCTTCTCCAGAAAGCATCCCTACAGAATTTAAGCTCATTAGTGCTTCGGCTATAACCTCGGGTATGGTACACTTACTTGTTGGTTGTTAGTTATTTGAAGTAAGATTATTAACATGTTTGTTGTTGCTATAGGAAATGTTGTCTAAGTGTGATTTTTAAACTGTGCAGGAGCTGTGTTGGGTACTTTTGATGATAATAGGTTCAAGTCAGAATCGAAGCAGCCATCTCTCAGTTCGGTGGACATTATTGGTCTCGGTACCGGACCTGAGATTGAAAAGAAACTCAAATACGCCGAAAATGTTTGTTCTGGGATCATCCTTGGGAGGCAACTTGTAAATGCTCCAGCTAATGTGCTTACTCCAGGTTTGTCATATTCGACTCTGTCGTTGCTTTTTAGTATACATTTTAATGTTTGACGAAAAATGATAGGCAGTCTTGGACCATGTTGTAATATGAGGTCAGTTCTTATAATCTTATCATACTTGCTTATTATAAACTGCAGGTGTGCTTGCAAGCGAAGCCCAACAGATTGCTTCTGAGTACAGCGATGTTTTGTCTGCAAAAATATTGGATGTTGAGCAGTGCAAAGAATTGAAAATGGGTTCCTATTTAGGTGTTGCCGCAGCTTCGGCTAATCCTCCTCACTTCATCCATTTATGCTACAAGCCATCAAGTGGAGAAGTCAAAACCAAGCTGGCCTTAGTTGGAAAGGGTTTGACCTTTGACAGGTATTAAGAGAGCATTTTTGGATGTTCCGTTTAATCAATATTTTCAATAAACACATTCTTATTCAAATTCTTGGATTCTTGTGTTTAATTCAGCGGTGGCTACAATATCAAGACAGGACCTGGGTGTTCCATTGAACTCATGAAAGTTGATATGGGAGGCGCAGCAGCAGTGTTGGGTGCAGCAAAAGCTCTTGGTCAAATCAAGCCTGCTGGAGTAGAGGTTGATATTTTCTTTCTGGCCAGCTTTTAAGGGATATGCCGTTTGTCTGACTCGTCTTGTTCCTGAGTTATCAGTTATTTATTATTTCCTTTTGTTTTCCCCATATATGCAATTCTTTTGCATGGTTGATAAACATATGCTTCATTTGTTAGATCTGAAGGATGGAGTAGACAAAATTTCACAACTACACACAATTTTATACTTTTACTTCACGATTTTGAATGGATTAGAAGAAAATCCAATGATTTTTTATGTCTATGTAGGTTCACTTCATAGTTGCTGCTTGTGAGAATATGATAAGTGGAACAGGTATGAGACCTGGGGACATCATCACGGCTTCAAATGGAAAGACAATTGAGGTATTCTCCCTAAATTTTTTATGAACTAGCTTTTGAGATATTGGAAGAAAAAACATCATAAATATCTTAAACATAAAAAAAATAATACTGAACTGAAAGCTTGTAATCCGTCGGTTTGGTGTGATCATATATTTGTATTGGTATTGGTTGTTCCTTTTGTTGACATATTTCATGTTGTTTGATGTTAGGTAAACAACACAGATGCAGAAGGGAGACTTACGCTTGCAGATGCTTTGGTATATGCTTGTAATCAAGGAGTTGAGAAGGTAGGCTGAGGTGTCTATTAAATAAGTTGCATCCTTTGTGGTACAATGTGCTTTGGGATTTTTAGTTTTTGAGATTAATTGTTCTTGAGGAGCAAAATCTCCCCTTTCAACTTAAAATGACAACCAGAAATGAGCTATTCTATAATTTGTTAACTTAGCATTTTCTATTTATTCACCTACTCTGTCTATTTTTCTTGAAGAAGGATAAATGTATGATTGCTGTAATCTATATAATTGAAAACTCCTCCCTTCAGTTGACGAGACTCTTGATTGGAATGAGAATGAAAAGTATAGAAGTATATAGTGAGCATTAAAACTAGAATACTGCTTTTGCATAAACTTTTAACGGGCTTCGATTTTGATTTGTAGATCGTTGATCTTGCTACACTGACTGGGGCCTGTGTTGTTGCTCTCGGACCCTCTATTGCCGGTAGGTGAACTTTGCTACGGTTCCTATGAATTTTCTTCTATGGGGACATAATCTCATTTGAGATCCGAAAGAAAGCAAAACTACAATATGATGTCTAAGATACAAAAGATCCATACTGTTGCTTATATTTAAATATACTTAAGACGATGTAGTCAGTTTACTTGAATTATCCAACGAATGCTTCTATACACAAAACAGGTGTTTTTACTCCTAGTGATGACTTGGCGAAAGAGGTAGTAGGAGCCTCAGAGCTCGGTGGGGAAAAACTTTGGAGAATGCCGTTGGAAGAAAGTTATTGGGAGTCCATGAAATCAGGAGTCGCTGATATGGTTAATACGGGTGGGCGCCAAGGTGGGTCCATCACTGCAGCTCTCTTCTTAAAGCAGGTAAAAGCATCAAGTCTCTCTTATTTGCGCTCAAGTTTTAAACAATTCGTCGCAGTTTCTGTTTGCGACAGTTGTATGCTAGTGAATGATACGCCAGATATATAGAAGGCTAAGTAAATGGTTACAATAGACAACTGATAACATTTGCCATATTTGATCAAAGACGCGGACTCTTGGTCTATTGTAGCTGTGAAATGTGACGAACAATGATACTTTTTGCAGTTTGTCGATGAAAAGGTGCAGTGGATGCATATAGATATGGCCGGCCCTGTCTATAGCGACAAAAAGAAAGGGGCGACGGGGTTTGGCATTTCTACGCTGGTCGAGTGGGTGGTGAAGAACTCTTGTTAGCTATGAGGCAAGTAAGATGGATGGATATTGGGACATTCTTGGCCATTAACATAGGCCACAGCAGCATGTGTAATAAAGGAAGGTTGGGTTGTATGTGAAATGTTGTGGCCTTGTTTTCATGGACTCAACTCTTTATCTTGCCTCAATTTTATGTGGTTTCTCTCTTCAATCAATATTATGCGCTTGCTCGTGTTTTACGCTCCATGGATTTGATCGTCGAATGTAGCATTTATCGTTTAATTTTACATGACTTCCTATCATGTTTGTGTGTGTGATTTTGTGTCAATGGATGGTAAATATTAAAGATGATTATGAATGGATTTGGGGGTTTTGCATGATATACAATTCTTTTTTTTTTTTTTTTTTGGTTCTTATAAAATCATAAAATTGTCGGTATATTGTGCAAAAACTCTCATCACCAAATCGAATTGCAAGAAAATTGGTTTCTTGAAATCTCAAATTCAAAATTCAGAAAATAGTCTTCGCAAAGATTTTTATTGTACACCCACACGTGTGCTGTGGAAGTGAATAAGGAGAGGCTTTGATGAAATCTCCGAATGCTGAATTTGTGTGATGTTCTAAAATGGTACAAAGTATACCTGAATTTGATTTTGGATCCCATATGTAAAGTGTTTTTTTTAATTAAAAAAGAAATAGACGAAAAAAATAAAATACTTTTTCCCTCGCGTTTAACTTGGTATGTTTCTTTTTTGACAAAAATTAGGTATAGTGGAAGAACACCGTCACATCTAAAAAATTGTTTTCTTTTTTGCCAAAAATTAGGTCTTACTTTTCGATCTAATTAAAGAGTATTGTGAAAAAACACTATCTCATCTAAAAATTTACTTTATTAATAGTGATAAAATATTCAATACAAAATGTATTAAACAATAAACACACCTGTTTTTATATCTAATTCCCATTTTTTAGTCTCCAAACAATAAACACACCCTTTTTATATCTAATTCCCTTTTTTAGTCTCCGCGTCAAATTCAACTGGACATAAGGAGTGACATAAGGAGTATAAGTTTAGAAGCTCGAAAAAAAATTAACATGTAGTACATCAAATAAAATTTCTACGTGTATAGTCAGTCCACGTGGTGTTGGCAAGCAACACAAATATCCAACTATTGACAAATGATGGATGGGCGGGATACAAATGATGGACATCATCTCCTGTGCGGTTGGTCACATGGATGCGATCGGATCTGGGCTGGATTGGTCCGGTCAATTTTTTCTTTTTTTTTCTTTTTAAATTTTAATTTATTTTTTTCAGTTTTTTTGTTGTTTTTTTTTTCAGCTCCGATTTTATGGTTTCGTCTTCGCTCTGATTACTAATATAAGGATAATCGGCAGGTAACAATTTGGACTTTTTCGGCTCGCTCCGAGGCCTTTGGCTTCCCTCGCTCGAATCTTAACCAAAGAAAAAGCGGCAAACAAAAAAACAAAGAGACAAATAAAAATAAAGGTGGAAAAAAGATAAGTGGAATTTAAAAAAAAAATTGAAAAAAAAGGAAAAGAAACTGGAAAAAAAAAACTGAAATTGAAAAATTAAAGAAAACTGAAATTAAAAAAAAAATCGAAATTAAAAAAGAGAAAAAATAAAATAAAATAGCAGGCGCGTTATTGTGATAGTCCAAGTGGTATTGGCAAGCAACACAAATATCCAACTATTGACAAATGATGGGCGGGATACAATTATAAATTCTTTCATACATTGAGTCATTGAGATTGTATTGCAATCTCTTTACGGTGAGATATTCTTGTGAAAACGCAGTAAGTTTAGATTCATCCATAAAAAAAGTTTAACTCAAAGGAAACATAATGAAAAACTAGGCCGAAATTATTATAACTTTATCTAACCACATAATTATGTAGTACTACTGTTCCCAAACTTAGGCGAATTAATTATTACTCATTTTTACAAAAGAATAATAATATTCGGACACACTATAGTCAGCTATACACGCTAGAAATGATATTCTAATTGGAAAGCATAAATCTAACGAGAAATATAATTATTTCTATTTTTACTGCCAACTTTTTTTTTTACGCATGTGGTTGACTATAGTGTGTTCGAATATCATTATCTTTACAAAATAGCGACTTACCGTATCACGTGCCTCTGTTTAAAGCCTCACGTGCCGTTCAGACACTGGCCCGCACGACCCCCCCTCTCAGCATCTCCGTTTCCACTTTGGTTCAATTCAATATTTCCATTCCCGAAAAGCAAACGGCAACCTTTTCATTTTCGTTTTGTGTTTTCTTGATTGAGTAGATTTTTGAGTCAAGAATGAAGTAAAAGTGCAGCAAACCAAGAAAGATGAGCGTTTCTTTGACTGTGATGAACTTTAATCTTCTTGAAGATCAGGCGGAGGACAGCCCCAATTCATGGAAAAGAGGAAAGATTTGTGTGTCACAGTCATCACTAGCTATTCTCCCATGATTCTCTGCACCCAGCAAGGTGTGTCACTGTGTGTAAATGTGTGGTTTTGAGTCTTGGCTGTTGGGGTTTCTTGAAATGGTTGATCTGATTTCGCATTAGGTAGAGAGGGGTTTTGTCTCCTTTCACTAAAGTTGTGACCTTTTTTGATGATCTTGTTATGATTTGATGGTTTCTTGATTTTTTTTTTAATCTTTCTTTTTTGTAGGAGTGAAGTCACAGTTGGACTTCCTACAGCAATGCTTGCCAGGTAAAGTTCTTGATGATCTTCTAATGTTTGTATTAATGGTTAAATTGCTTGCATATTATTGGAATTGATTAAATTTTATAGCTTGGATTGAAATGATCTCGATCGCTCATTGTGCTCAATTGTGAAAGCAAAATCTAGCTGAATCTGTTGCAAGTAGTTAAATTTACAGTTATTTCAACTTCTCGCTCTGTGTTTTAGCCGTTGCCATCGCTAGCTTCAAATTTGTCTTTGAAATGGTATAGGGATGAAATTTTGTTTCCCTGCAATATGTGAAAATAATGGAGAGAGATTAGATACAATGCAATTGCAAGCATTGAGGATTTCATTTGTCTACCTGTTTAAATGCCTCTGTTTGATGGTAGTAGTTGTTGTTGAGGATGCTACAGTCTCAAGATTGTGAGATTACTGAGTTGGGATTTGAGGAAAATGGTCCGTTTATCGTGACTTGGCTTAATTTGCCTATGTGGGAACTGTTTTGAGGTTGTGAGGAGCCTCGAGACATAACTCGATAAAATTTGCAAATTTGCATATGGAAGTATGTCTGCCGTTATTCTATTCTATAATGGACCTGGTGAAAACGAAGTGATCTTCACTTTTTGAAGCATGTATGTGTCAACCATGTTCTTGATATTTTCTCATTCCTCCGAGTCTATACTGTTTTAATGACACTATTAAGTTTTGTTATGTTTCTTGAAAATGATGCCTATGATTTACGACAGCAATTCAAGATAGAGCTTGTTCCGATTCCTATTTGCTTCCCCTGTTTAAGTTGATTTTGAGCAGTTACACATTCTTGCTCTGAAACCAAAAGCTTTACACAAGTTATTTACTTGCTGAAAAGATTAATTAAATGATTTTCAGCATTGACACCTTTCGTGTTTTGCAATCGAAAGCTTTACTTATGTTATTTACTCTTAAAAAGGTTATGAACAATTTGGCATTTCAAGGAAAGGACCCGAAGATGCTTCCGATCAGCATTGCACGATCTTTTATGAAAAGGAAAAGGTGAGACATTTAATTCTTCTCCGAATCGTTTGTCTCAGTTGTAACTAAATGAATCGTTTCAGTAAAATCCAGTGCTACATATCGCAGGTTGAGGTTCTAGAAGGCGGAACCTTTTGGTTGTCCGAGTCACCTTCGGTGCCCGGAAGCATGTCATGGGGTTCTACAGAGCCATGTATATCAACATGGGCTATATCCTTCAGCTTAGATTAAAGAACTTTCCGTCTTATTTTTACCATCGACTGAAAATTGATGCATTGATTACCTTGATTAAATTGTGCACACGTTCCAGCTTAAAGGTGTAGAGCCACCGGGGTTTTCATTTCAGATTGTGAATACGAACATGGATGAATTTAGTCCTCGTGCTCGTAGGCGTGGTGCTTTACTCACGTGGCAGCACATTGCTTCGCTGCCTCCTAACTTGCCTGTTTTGTACTGTGGAGGGTTTAACACACCAAAGGAATCAACCACGGGCCGTTTTCTTCTTGGAAGATCCAGGTACTAGACATTACTCACACAGGCACTAATTTTCTTTCGTTTCTGTTTAGGACGATGTTTGGCTTCATCCACGAAACTATCTTAATCAATTAACGTAAGAACATGACATATCTATATATTGTTATTTGTAAAAGTAATAGTATGTAATTTAGTACTAATTATGTGTTAGTAATAAAAAACAAATTGACCTTTGTATATATTTGCATAAGATTACTCAGCTGCAGTCTCATTTTGTTATCCTTTGCTTCTCTATTCCTAGAAATGACGAGCCTCTATGCTCGTTTTCCAATTACATAAAACCAAGCTTAACTAAATTAGTATCACTGTATCACAGTAGCTGATTATGTGCTTGTGTTAAAGGGAACACGGTGTCGTTGGTGATATGAGGGACGCTTGGCCCAACGCTCGTGTGAGGAAAAACGTGTCCTTAATTCGCACTTACCACGGATTCAAAGGTGTAAATCAACACAATCTAATTATCAGTTTACTCAAATTTTATTTATATAAGCTTATGTCATTCATTTTGTTTATTAGGTGATAAGCAGGGAGTTCTTGAATTCTTGAAGCTGGTATTCAGAGCTCTCTGTCTCTGCTGGGATCGGCAGACTCAAGATCTGCACGTCGACTGGATTCTTTTCAGAGGCAGATCGTTGATCCCCGTCTCGTGTGAGGTGGTGAATGACAACGTCGATGGGTATTACCCTTCGTCGCACTATCCTATATTTGCTGAATTCATGCTTCCCCGCACAGTGAGAATGACTGAGACACCTACTCAAGAACAAAGCTAAAGTCGTCGTGGTCATCATCATCATCATAATTTGAGAAAATTCCCTTACTTTCGTGATTTTTTTTTTTATTTATTATTTTGTAAAGATGAATGTGTTGGGATTTTGAGTGAATTGGTGTGAAGTTCTTGTTACAAAATTTAGTAATTCAACTTGTAGCAAGATTTTTAAGGGTATTTCAACAATTTGTTCTCGTGTTCCTATTTTACTTTGTGTTGGAAGGAAACCAGCAGCCGCTACTTGATAATACATCTTGTGTCGTAGATATTATTAGGAAAACTCTACCACATACCGATTTATGATATTTGGTCGCAAGTTCACTTACTCTATCATTAGGCTATCCAAATTAAGGACGACTTCTTTAGTGAAATTTATTTATTTGTAAAATAATTTACAAATTTTCGCATTCTTCTTATAATAATTTAGCTAAACTAATATTCATGAGGGCAAATGAAAAATTTAAAAGTCATAGTAAGCATCATGTAAATAGGCATAATTTTCCCATTTTTTACGTGTTTGGATTCTCTGCTCCTTTTTTTTTTTTTTTTTTTTCTTGCAGTAATGATAAAGCTATGAGCTACTTATTTAATGTTTTTTTGGGGGACGACAAAGCCAATGTGCAGAGAGATGGCAACGACTCAATAACGAAAAATAAGGTGCGAATTTAGGGAGAACTAATAATAATGTATATAAAAGATGATGATATTTTAAAAGGAAAAACATTTTAGATGTAAACTATAATAAAACGAGATCATTATGTGTTACTGCCCATTTTAATTTTCAATTCGTACATTGTACCCTACTTAATTCTGTTAATCAAATAGTTCTCCAATAACTATAATATACACATTGGGATTGTCATTTTTAGTGGGTTTAAATATATTAATTCATTTTAAGTATGTTAATAACAATATAAAAACCATCGACAACAAATTAAGGGGTGGGATTCTCAAAGATCAACAACGCATGCTTTTAATCGTTTCTTCCTCTCGTCCTTTTCTTTTCTACATTTTTTTAAAATAGAGAAGCACTCCCCTGTGACCTGCCACCAGCCGTGCGACTGGATCTGAGTCGGGTTGATCCGATCAACACAGATTTGACCTGTTGACCCGGTCAAAATAATATTTTTTTGATTTCAGTTTTTTTTTCGGCTCTGCCTTCGGTTTCGATTTTACGGCTCCCCTTCGCTCCGATTACTAATATAAGGATAATTGTCGGACAATAATTTGGATTTTTTCGGCTCGCTCCGAGGCCTTCGGCTCTCCTCGCTCAAATCTTGACCAAAGAAGAAGTGGTAAACATAAAAACGAAGAGGCAAACAAAAAAAAAAGGTGGAAAAAAATGTGAAATTGAAATAAAAGCTGGAAAAAAAAAATTCAGAAAATAGGAAATTAAAAAATATATATCTGAAAAAAAAACAAAAAAAAACATGACACGTGTAATACACATGCCACGCGTGAACGGCTGGCGCGTGTATTACACACGCCACACGCCGGTTGCATTCAAGTTTTAGTGTTTAAAATATAAATAAACTAATTGAAATGTAAAACTATAGTTCATACTCCTATTATAGTAATCAATCCTTTTCTTACTAAACTAAAAATTATAGTCAGAAGAGACAAACTTGAGCCTATTTATTTGTGTTCAGTACTCCATTCGGTTCAACTTGACTCATTTCTTTTTTACACAAAAATTAGGAATTAGATGTAAAAAGTGTGTATAGTGTATTTTGTATAGAGTATTTAATTATTGATGATAAAGTGATTGTGAGTACATTTTCACCGTTTATAAAACCAGACTACTATACACACAGTACTTACACACTAAAATATTGTCTGCTATGCCAAAAAAGGACGAAATGCTACAATATTTTACTTAATATGAAAAGTCATCCGTAATTTGTAATCTGTCTCAATTTAGCACTACAATTAACAGATTCAAATCCACACATTAAACAGACGAAATACTTTATAGTATATAAATTAAAATAAAATCCTTCCAAAAAGATTGAATTAATACAAAGAATTGCATGATTTTTTCTTTCATTAATTAACATTAAAATGTGCAGCAGAATCAGTACAAAACTAGTAATCTCCCATCACAAATTCACAATTTTTTTTAGCAGAATTGTACAACCAAATTATGAGACGTCGCTACTCAACTTTAGACAAATCACATTAAATTATGAGAAATCACAAGAAGCACACATTTTGTCTTTGTTAAGGTCAAAGGTCAAAGGTCAAAATCTAGAATCCCAAACCTGCCCAAAAACAGCAAATATCCAACCACAACTACTTGTCCTAACCCTAACCACAGAAAATTGACTAATGTCAGAAACCCTAAGATTCATTGGGCCCCACGTGTGACTGACTAGTTTTTTTCAATTTAATTTTACCATACTACTAGTACTAGTATTCATTCTAATAATATGCTAGCTGAAATTAGAAACCTTACTTTTTCTTATTGAGCCCCAAAATCCCATAAATGGATTGTAGCATCATCACAGCATGCAGCCACATACCTTTCATCTGCAATTAGGGCATTGCACTCTTCAATTCTCTCTCTAAAACTATACAAATATCGACCATTCTCAATATCCCAAACCCTAATCACCCCACCGCCCCATGTAATCCCATATCCACCGTTGATGCACCCTAAAGATACCACCCCCCCTCTCATTGTAAACCTACACACCTCCCCCAGGTCACCGACCCGACGCACAGTGGCCCCGCCCCGTGCGTTGAGCACGAGTGTCGAATCATTGTAGGCGTCGAACGCGCCTACAATGATTCCCCTTCTGAACTCCTCCTCCCCCACCACCACTTGGCTTGGCAAGTGGAATACCATAACCCTACCCCCAGTGCACGCCACCGCCACGTCACCGTTCGTCACTCGGATTCTACCGATGATTCCAGTCAGCTCCAACAGCAAATGCCACCCCATTACCGCCTCCGGATCGGTCAGCGTGCCGCCGACGAAAATCAGCTCCTCCGTTTCACTATTCCACACGTGAAACGCATGCCCGGGAACACCTACACCGAAAATTAGGGTTAGAATCTTAGAAATCTACTCGATTTCTAATTTTCTATATGAATGATACGATAATAGAAGATGGAATAATTAATTATTAATTAATTAATACCGGCGTAGAGGCCGACCCACCACCGGTTGCAGCCGGCGAAGTCGATGAGGGCGCCGTCGTTGACGACGTCGCCCAAATGCGCGCGTCGCAGCGGGGCGACGCCGTTGATGGCGGCCATGTGGATGTCGCCGTCGAGGGTGGCGAAGACGAGGCGGGCGTCGGAGAGGACGATGCCGGAGACGGCGCTGGAGAAGCGGCCGAGGCGGTCGCGGTGCTGCGGGTAGAATGTGGAGAGGTGGAGCCTGCTGGGGAGGTGGAAGAGGTGGACGGCGCCGTCGGAGAATCCGGCGGCGAGGTGGTGGTCGGAGAGGGCGAGGCGGCGGCAGCTGAGGCCGTCGTCGTTGTTGTTGTTGTTGTCCGTGGGGATGAAGTGGAGGGTGGTGTGATCGTACCGGCCTGACCGGAAATTGGCGGCGGTGCGGTGGCGGTAGATATACTCCGCCCGCCATGAGTCGCGGAGGAGTTCTCGAACGTTCCAGATGTTTCGAGCGAGGTTTTGCCAGAGAAGATCGGACCGTGATATGGCGCGCCACGTGGAGCACACCTGTATATTTACTTTATTTTCTATTTTTATGAATTATGAAATATAAATATCTATATTTATTTTAAAAAAAGCTGTTAACCAAATCATATCGTTAGTAGAAAAACGGTTGTAAAAAACAGTGTGCATTTATTTATGAAATAAACAACACACTTTTTTCTGACTATAAGCAAAATAATATTTTACATATTTAACAAATCGGAATTTGTCGCATGCTCGCATGCTATTTTCAGTCAAATGTTAGTCTCCCCCAGACAAAAATATTTAATTTATAATTTTACTTGAGATGCTCAAGTCAAGTTGTAGTCTTATTATATTTGGTACATTTGTTGGTTATTTACATATACAATTTACACTTATGTGGGTTGATATAATAAACGTAGTACACTAAATTAAACACATTTCAAAACATGCGAGAAATTTTAAACAAATGATATAAATTCATAGATAAGGACTATATATATGAAAATGAAAAAATATTGTTAGGTATGACATCTCATGTTACAAGACAATGTCGTAGCCAGAAAAAAATCTTAACAGGAGATAATTTTCAATTTTCTTTAAAAATTTTAATTATAATGTAATTCGATTTATTTGATTGGGCTTTTCTCTAAAAATTCACCTAAAATGTCAATATTTTAATATTTTTTAAGGAGAAAATAACAACAAAAATTTGTTTGGGTGGGGCTTTAAGCCCCTCCTCGCTCTTTACTCCAATAAAAAACGACATATATATAACCAATTAGTACGATCTCTTTTTATTTTTAGCCGTTTCAAATTAGTATAATGTTTTCTTTTTATTGTCATATTTTTTTTTATCTTTTTAGTACCTTTAAAAGTTCAATATATTTACTCTTATAAAATTCCTTCATCTACTAAAAAATTAACAGCACATTCTAAATTAGTCTCTTACTCCACTAAAAATACCTCTACAAAACATTTGTCTACTTTTTCTTGAAATCTGTGTCTAGCCCCGCATCATACTAAATCGGGATGCAGGGAATATGATTAATATATGTATAAAGATTAACTATTAAGATCATTTTGTAATTTCTACTTGAAAATTAACTTTTATATGAATCAAAACCTATACATATACATAGTGATCGCTTAGAAAAACTAAATCAAATGGAAGCAAGTGCATTTTTCAAAGGTTTATTTAGTCCTAGTGCAAATGGATGCCGACATTGGAAAGGAACCCCTTTTTAACCCATGCTTGTGTCCATAATCAGACACATCAATTAAATAAATAGTGTTACTGTTAATTAAATATGAAAAGAAGGCAAAATAGAGCAGTAAAAAAGACTGTTTGGCCAGATATCCAAGAATTTATATGCAGGCATGCCCTCCCAAGCCCCTTTTCTCTCTCTCTCTCTCTCTCTGTGCATTGAAAGCAGTTTCTCCACTCTCTAACCATACCGTATACAGTATATTAAATTAAATCAAACTGTGCATGGAAACTGCAGTGACATACTACAAGATTCACTTTATCAAACTGTTTTTACTATCAGACAACCTAGACCACTTCTACAGCGTCTTTCTTGTTTCTTTGTGAGAGAGAGAGAGAGAGAACCATCACGAGAGAGAGAATTAGGAGAATCCAACTGCAAATTTTGAGACCATTTATATATGCATGCATGAGAATATCCATGTGTACATTCATGATTCATTAGTCAAAGTATGCTTCAAGTTTAGAGTTATGTAATTATTTTAGTAATGTAGTCCAAATCCCCTAAATTCTACACAATCCACAAAAATAGTTCATTTAATATTATCACACACATCTCAAAAAAATAAATTACTCTATCACACATATATTTCAAAATTTGATGCTTACAAGTAACCGGTAGGGACACACTCCACAGTGTAAAGCAACAGCAAATTAAGGTCTACGCAATATATATACTACTACTAGTATTGAGAGAGAGAGAGAGAGAAGATGTCATGAGGCAGGCAGACTAAAAAAAGTAGGGTAGTAGGGAAATGTATGTCTTGTATCATTCGAGCTGTCTCATATAGTAGCTATCTCTGAATTCTGATAGTAGTCGTAAAATCCTACTGACTCACAACTTCCCTCTCTCTCTCTCTCTCTCTCTCTCTCTCTCTCTCTTTCTCTCTCTGTTAAATTAATTAAAGAAGATAAATAAGCTAAGGCTAAAGCTGAATAGCAAGTACAGAACAGATCTATCCATCTATCAATAATTTCAGACAACATAAAAAACTGTGGAGCTTTAGTTCATAGCTATCTGAGATCTGACACTAGCTAGATGCAATTTTTTCATACTTTTAATAAAACCCTTTTTCAAACTAAACACCAAATTATATGGGTGCTGCATATAACCCAGTGGATATTATGCAAACCAAATAAAAATTTAATCTTGATATTAATTATGTTTATATGGAAATGGGAAGAGTGGGATTTGGTCAAAAAAGTTGAGGGTTTTTTGAGCTCAAAAGGGGTTGTATATTATTCTGCAAAGAAAGTGAAAACAAACAAACAAACAACAAAAGAATCCTTTTAATGTAAGACTCTCCAAATATGGGAAATTTGTCTGATCACATTAGGTTTTACTTACACATTTTAGAGCCAAAAACATAGGGTATATTAACATGTTCTTGTTTTGCTTCTTCACAACTATATAGACTTGCTGCAGCAAATTAACACATCATTTTCAAGATTCTCTCTCTCTCTCTCCCACCCTATTATGGCTCAATGACATTTTTGTTGAGAAATTAATTAATTTCATTCATTTCCATTACATCACAAAGAAAAGGAGGAAGACAAAAAAAAAAAAACACGCAGTAAAGGTATGTGTGTGTGAAAAGGGTACCTGAAAAATGTTGGAGAGAGCTTGAGCAGCAGCAAGGCGACCAATGGTGCGAGATGCATCGGCGGCAACTTGGAATGCAAGAGCTTCAAGAAATGGCTCCGGCCATACGCCATTGCTGGACCTCATTCTACTAGATCGAGAAGATGAAGGGCCTTCAAGATCTCCGCCACCGCCGCCGCTGCTGTCGCCTTCTGCGGAGGAAGATGATGAAGACGAAGTTGACATGTTTGAGTAGGAGTAGTACTACTTCAAAAGTGTAAAACGGAAGAAGTCGCAAAGATTTGGAGACAAATAATTAAACTATGCAAACAAAAAGGGATCGAAGATAGAGACACAAAATGAGGGGGGGGGCCCAAATGTGGTGTGTGTGTGTGTGTGTTTTTCGAGTTTCAAGACATGTAGCATTATTGTATAGTGTTTATTTAGTGGTTATTACAAAATATAGTACCAATATAACTAACATAAACGAGAACAACTTCCGGCATGCATGAAGTGACAAATGTTGGATAGTTTAATTTGGTGGTGAAATTTTCATGTTTTGAATTTTTTTTTTCTTTCTATTTGATTATATTGTTTTTATATGTATTTTAACATGCATTTAATCTAGTGGAAGTTTTAGCTTAAGATCAAGGGATATATAGTAGCAAAGATCCATTTCAAAAAAGAAGATCTATTTCAAGCGTTGTATAATCCTTTGAATCTCAAAATTATAAACGTGGTAACAATCATATCATGAACTATTGATAATTATACTTAAATACATGAACTAAAAAAAGAACTAACAGAAATTTCGATGAGGTCAAATTTTGGCTTCGAAAAAGTAATGAGGCCCGCAATGCCAACGTAGATATAGAAATTTCGATGAGGTCAAATTTGGCTTCGAAAAAGTAATGATGACCGCAATGTCAACGTAGATATTCAATCAATTATACTCTTTGGTGTCTCGTTCATCTTGAGCATTTTCCCATATTGGAACATCTCATTTTTTTTATTAGTTTACCTTGCAATTCATATTGACCTATCTCGACCCATCCCGGCCCATTTTTTAAAAATGAAACAATTAATTTCTCAATTTACCCCACTATTTATCATTGTATTTTTTTTCTTAATCTTCGTGTCCAACAGTTAAGGTCAAGATGGACGAGACGTAAGGAATAATAAATAATGTCGTTATGATGCCCAAAAGAGTAAAGTGGAATTTAAAATTAATGTATTTTATTTTTTAGCACGAAAACATTTTATGATGCCACTCTTCCTTGAAAATATCGATTAAAAATTCATGCTAACATCCGGTGAGTGACGCCGATATTTCTCTGATGCCAACTGAGCCTGGAAATATTTTGGTAAATTTGATCATAATTTGTGTATTTAATTGTAACTATCAATAATTGTGTAAATATTTCTTTTTATGTAATTTAAAGTAGTATTGCAATTGCGCACGGTTATTTGATTTGACAATAATCCATTTCAATAATCGAGCGTTAATATTACTTAATGCAAGATTTGATAATTTTAAGTGATCATTTGATTTAAAAGCTAAAGTACCTGTGTAGTAACTCTGGCTCTTTCACTAATTGCCTGATAATAATAGGGATTTAATTAAATAATTATTTTAAACACATAACTAATTCGCTCAAGTTTTGATGAAATGAAAAAGCTGTTTGAGATTTTAGCTTAGTACTGTTTGTGTACCAGATGAATTGTCTTGTTTTCCTACTTTTTAGAAAGAGAAAATCATGTTTTTACTACGCTAAAGATTTCTTGTTTTTTCCACTAAAGTTTTGTTGGGAACATATGTTTTTTTCTGGTAAAAGAGAACAAATTTGGGGCCCCTTTGCGCCTTGATAATATTATCAATTTATCATTGCTATAAAAGTTCATATTTGGGATCTTGCAATATGAAACTATATAATGCTAGTAAAAGAGAACTATATAAAACATACGAAACTCTCAATTATTTGTATAAATTTATTAAGTGTTTATAGTAATGTACAATTGATCTCTTTTATCTCGTGTCATTTTAATATTTTATGACTCCAATGCGCAATGCTATCATGTGAGTGGTGGGATGAACCTAAAACGAAACACCACAATTTTCAGGAACAGACATATGATAATAACACGCTACTTTTAGGGACGGAGGGAGTAGCTCAACTTTAAACTAATTGATCAACAACTTAAATATCAATGACTCATGTATGTACCTCAGTTTTGCCTTTGATGATTAATCTCCCTCGAGTGAGTATTCTGCATTTGTAACATGCTAAGAATTATAGAAATTTGATTCTACTATTTTATATAGACATTGAATCCATCCATATGTAGGTGACCTGCGCCTTTTTAATTGAGTGGAGTATATATCTTCAAGAACAGTAAATAGAAAGTAATTAATTATGTAGATTGTAACAATCCTACAATTATGTGAAGAATCTGATTCTTCCATCAAGTTGAAATAATACCATTATTGATGAAATATCAAAATTGTAAAAAGGAGAGAGACCAAGATATACAAATAAATAGGACTAATGTATTCACCCCAGTAGAGATATATGAAAAAAAAAAAGAACTATACTCAAGATAAATTCTTCTTTTTGACTGAAAAGACCAAGAAATATGGCATGCTGAAGTCTTATCAATACATTAGTCTCTCTATGTGTGTGTGTGAGAGTATAATATAAGGTGTGGTGTGTGTGTGTGTGTGTTTGAATGGGAATATTGAATATGGACTGAAAATAGTCCTTTTAACGAAGTTTATACAGCAGCAATGAGAAGTAAATATAAAGTACCAGAAAAGTAGCTGACAATACTCTCAAAAGTAGTTGAAATAGAGGAGAGGAAATAGTACCCCTCTCTCCCTCTCTATTTCTAAATAGTGTGATATCAATCGGGCTAACCTTTTCGATTTTATATTAGTCCTATCCGACTTTTGGACTATTCGGTCCAGATTAAGTCGGGTTGATCTTTTACGGGTAAAATTTTTCAACTTTAAGTCTAATCCTTTAGGTTTCAGGTTGGCCCGTCAGATAAAAAAATCATAAATAAAAATAGAGTATACATTTTTTTGAGGCCAAATTGCAAATAATTCCCTACCTTTTCTTTTCAAATTCTGGTTTAAAACTAACTTTTTAATTTTTGCGAAAGAAATATTCACCTTTTAATTTTTCTTAATGTTCTCCGGCTATCAATTTTTTCCCCAAATTGAAGTTGAATTGGACACCGAAAATGCTTACTGACAAATTAACACTTATATGTATACGATTTAAGACACAAATCGATTCCAAACTAATTACTCTCATCTTTTTCTCCCTTCTTCCAGCATACGCAACTTGAGAAATTGGAGAAATAATTTGAAAAATCACTCACAACTCCATGTAAGCATTTTTCGGCGTTCAATTCAGCTTTAATTTGGGGAAAAAATTGAATGTGAGAGATAATTAAGAAAATTTAAAAGGTGGAGAGGTTTGGTTTTAAACCAGAATTTGAAAAATATGAGGAATTATTTTGCAATTTGGCCTTTTTCTTGACTATTCTATATTTGTCGGAAAAAAACAACACGTAAAAATGAAATAGTAAGAAAATAAGCATACGAGTGGTACGAAAATTAGAAAACCTGATTAAATACAAAAAAAAAATGACATCCACGAAACAAGTCTAAAAATAGCACTAAATGAGTGTTATGTTATTATCGTTTTTAGGGCTAAAAAGAGTGCGACATTACTTTAGTATATACCCCTATTAAAAAAATGGTATATCCAGTACTACATAGAATTTAATTTGTCATCGTCATACATGAATTCAATAATAGTTGCAACCGTATATATTTTGTTGCCTTTTTTTTAAGGGCTAATTATCACTTATGACCTAACCTTTCATTCCGTAGTGATTTTATGTCCTGATCTTTTGAAATATTAAAAAATGTCCCGACCTTTACCCCTCAATGACACTTATGGCATGAGAGCAAAAATCCGGAAACCAAAAACTGACTAGGACGCCGAATGATGACGTGGATATTCTCTTCCCCCTTTTTTAAATGACATGGAATTTTCATATACCATATCCACAAAAAAATATCTTTAGATAAAAAAAATCTCCTTCTCCAAGGCAAAATTCTCTAATCGCTCAACACATGAGTTCCAGACTTTCGGTTATCCAATACAAGAAAAAGTTCTAGATTTTTGTGTTTTCTTTTCGACGAATTTTACACAAAAAAAAATGAGGAAAAAAGAGTATGAACGATGATAATTTTGCGTTGAGAATAATTGGAAGAGAAAACACACAGATTTGTTGTTGGAACGATTAGAAAATTTGTCTTGGAGAAGGAGAAATCTTTTTTTATTTATTTAAAGACAAAATTATTTTGTCTTCATGGCAGATACAAATTCCATGTCTTTTAGAAAAGAGGAAGACAATGTCCACATTATCATCCGATGTCCTAATCAATTTTCCGTCGCCAAATTTTCGCTCTCGTGCCATAAGTGTCACATAGGGACAAAGACCAGGACATTTTTGAATATTT
>JANLIY010000243.1:0-43006 GCA_029490685.1 Schizonepeta tenuifolia | reverse complement strand
TCGGCATAGCTGTGGTTCTTGTTTGGAAATTGTAATGGAGACCGTGGTTAATTCCCATTCCATGGTTTCTTTCCACCGTTGTTGTTTCCGCCACGATTTTCTAATTTACGTTTCCTAGAGGGTGCATCTGTACAGGTCCCTTTTCTTTCTCCACAGGAAGCATAGACTCGATAGTAAGAGCTCGACTTAATTGGACTCGGTTGATATCAAGTTTGATGACAAACTTCGAGCCCTAGTTATGCTTTCTTCTCTGTCACAAAATTGGGTGAACTTAGTGACAGCGGTTAGCGCTGGAGACGCAAAACTGACGTTTGACAAAGTAAGGGATCTGATGATTGGCGAAGAAATTCGCAGGAGACAACAACCTGGATCTTCTTCTTCGGGTCAGCACTGAGCACAGAAAACAGAGGCAGATCAAAGGGAAGGCACGCAAAATTTGGGAAGGTCAAAGTCCAGAGGAAAGAGTCGATCCAGAAAGGATAAGAGTTCAATCCAGTGCTGGAATTGTGAAGAGTTCGGTCACTACCAAAATCAGTGTGAAGCACCGTCAAATAATAAGAATAAGGATCAGAAAGATAAGAAGACAGCGGACGCAGCCATAACCGAAGATGATGGCGAGGCGTTGGTCTTGAGTGTGACCAGTCCGATGGAGTCGTGGGTGCTGGATTCTGGAGCGTCGTTTCACTCATGCAGTAATGTAAGCGTGATGCAAAATTATGTCTTTGGCGATTTTGGGCGGTGTTTCTCGCGGATGACGAGCCTTTGAAAATCGTGGAAAAGGGAGACATGCGAGTAACGACATCCAATGGAGGCATCCTGAAGCTGAATGAGGTCAGTCATATTCCCCGACTGAAAAGGAATTTGCTTTCGGTTGGGCAACTTGACGTTGAAGGATATTCAACGACGTTCAGTGACGGCTGTTGAAAGATCACTAAAGGAGCTATGGTAGTAGCTCGTGGAAAGAAGGAGGGTACCTTGTATATGACAAGTAACTCCAAGGAGTGCATTGATCTTGTTAGTGCAACGAACAATGCTGATTTGTGGCACTGTCGGCTTAGCCACATGAGCGAGAAATGGGTGAAGATAATGTGTTCGAAGGGTAGGCTGTCTAGCCTGGAAACTGTTGAAATTGGCCTATGCAAGGATTGCGTGTTCAGGAAGCAGAAAAGGGTGAGCTTCTCGAGAGGCGGCAGAGCTTTGAAGACGCAGAAGTTGGAGTTGGTCCATAGCGATCTATGGGGACCAGCACCTGTGAAGTCCCTTGGTAGCTCAAAATTTTACATCACCTTCATCAACGATTGCACTAGAAAGGTATGGGTTTATTTTCTTAAGAATAAATCTGATGCGTTTGATGCTTTCAGAAAGTGGAAAGCCCTTGAAGAAACTGAAACATGGCTAAAGGTGAAGTGTTTGAGGTCTGACAATAGAGGAGAGTACGAACTTGATAAGTTCAAGAATTATTGTGCTGAGAACGGGATTCGCATGGAGAAGACTGTGAAAGGAACCCCTCAGCAGAATAGTATTGCAGAATGCATGAATCGGACACTGAATGAGCGAGCAAGATGCATGAGGTTGAAAAGTGGGTTGCCTAAGACGTTTTGGGTGGATGCAGTCAACACAGTTGCATTCTTAATCAACAGAGGTCCATCAGTTCCGTTGGAGTTTCAGATACCTAAGGAAGAATGGACGGGAAAAGAGGTAAACCTATCTTTCCTACGCATTTGGTGTGTGTTGCTTATGCTCATGTTGCTAATGTTGAAATAAGTAAGTTGGATGCTAAGTCTGCTAAGTGTACGTTCATTGGTTACGGTAGAGACGAGTTCGGTTATAGGCTTTGGGATGAGCAGAACCGAAAGGTTATTCGTAGTAGAGATGTGGTTTTCAATGAACAAGTGTTGTACAAGGACAGCTTGAAGGCATCAAGCTCTAACAATCCGAATTCCCAAGTGGTCGAGTTAGACATCTCAAACTCAAGTGGGAGCAATGAGGGTCCAAATGTTGAAGAGGCTCTTGAGGACGAGCCAAGAACTCCACCACCGAACAATCCGATGCTAAGACCGGCTAGAGAGCGACGTGCACCCGAAAGGTACTCGTCCTCTAACTTTTATTTGTTACTTACTGACGGTGGTGAGCCTGAATGCTATGCAGAGGCAGGTGTTGGAAGTAATAAGCGAAGGTGGAGAGTTGATATGGATGATGAGTTAGCATCTCTACTCCTGAATGACACTTGAGAACTTGTGGAGCTCCCAAAGGGCAAGAAAGCATTGCACTGCAAGTGGGTCTATCGAATCAAGGTTGAAGCGGATGGTAGCAAGTGCTACAGGGCTAGGCTGGTTGTCAAAGGGTTTGAGCAACGATGCGGTATTGATTATACTAATGTGTTTACTCCTGTTGTGAAACTAACCACTATTCATTTGGTGTTGAGTATGGTAGTTGCAGAAAACCTATTGTTACATCAGATGGATGTAAAAACGACACTCCTTCATGGTGATTTGGAGGCGGATTTGTACATGACACAGCCCGAAGGATTCGTAGTAAAATGGAAAGAACATCTTGTGTGCAAGTTGAAGAAGAGCTTGTATGGCTTGAAGCAAGCTCCGAAGCAGTGGTACAAGAAGTTTGACAGTTTCATGTTGGAGATTGGTTATGCGAGATGCCACACTGACCATTGTTGCTACTTTAAGAGGTTCGACAAAAGCTATCTCATCCATTTGTTATATGTTGACGATATGTTGATCGTAGGAGCAGATGCAAAAGAGATGGATAAGTTGAAGAGGTAATTGTCCAAACGATTCTCCATGAAGGATCTTGGAGAAGCAAAACAAATTTTGGACATGAGAATCGAGCGTGACAAGACGGAAAGGAAATTGTGTCTTTCATAGGCCATTTATATTCAAAAGGACTTAGAAAGATTCAACATGGATGAATCAAAGTCGGTGAGTGTGCCATTAGGCAATCACTTCAAGCTGTCGAAGAAAGAGTCGCCGAGTACAAAGGAAGAACGTGCCGAAATGAAAAAGTTCCCTATGCTTCAGCAATTGGTAGCATCATGTATGCCATGATGTGTACGAGATTAGATATTGCGCATGCAGTGGGGGTAGTTAGTCGGTTTATGAGTGATACGGGCAAGCAACATTGGGAGGCTGTTAAGTGGATCTTGAGATACTTGAGAGGTACCACGAAGAAGGCCTTATGTTTTAATGGCAATAGTGTTGAGCTGATCGGTTATGTTGATGCAGATATGGCGTCTAATGACCTTGATGGGAGAAGAAGTACAACCGGGTATGTGTTTACTTATGGTGGTACTGGTATTTATTTCTTGAACTTCTAAGTTGCAGAAGATCGTTGTTTTGTCTACCGCGGAGGTTGAGTATGTAGCCGTGACGGAGGCACGTAAAGAAATGGTGTGGTTGCAGAATTTCTTGAGTGAACTTGGGACGGAGCACAAGAATACTACTATCTATAGATATAGTCAAAGTGCTATATTCTTGGCAAAGAATCCGGCATTTCATTCGAGAACAAAACACGTGGAGTTGAAGTATCATTACATTCGACACCTATTGGAGAGGAAGATCTTGCAACTTGAGAAGATACTCGGAAGTGAGAATCTAGCCGACATGTTTACTAAGGTGGTGACCTTAGAGAAATTGAAGCTATGTAGAGCTTCAATTGGCATTGGAACTTGAAGAGAAGGCTAGGCGATGCTAAGCGGGGCAAGGACGAGGACAAGAAGATATGGTTACTTGGGAGTTTCAGTCTCCAAGTGGGAGATTGTTGGTGTATGGAGCCTGAAAAGGATTCCTTGGCCCACTAGGTTTCTCTTTTCTTAGCCCACAAGGTTTTTCCTATTTTGACTAGGGTTAGGATTCAATTTATGCTATTATAAATAGATGTTCTCCCATTGTAATTTGTATCAAAAAAATATAGTGAAATCCCTGACTTGGCATCGCCCCCAGACGTAGATACACATCGAATCGAATTGGGTAAACAATTCTCTCGTGTTCTCTTTTCGTGTTTTCTCGTGATAGTGTGTGGGTATTATTTCCTAACATCCTCTATAGCCTCATCTCTCTCTCTCTCTCTCTCTCTATATATATATATATATATATATATATATATATATATACATTAAAGCTTAATAATTGATGAGTTTTTCATTCATATATCTTTTCAAGGTTAGAATGCTAATAGGGATACGAAAAATCAAATGACATCAAGTAATTGGAACTACTATCAAATAAATAATTTCTATTTTATCATTTGTAGTCATTGATCAAGGAAGTGAAACGAATGGACCTTCTTCAGATTCTGATATTGTTTACATTCCTGAGTGCAACAATGATATCAAACCTCATGTTGGTCGTAAGTTTCGGACATTAGAGGAAGGAGAGAAGTGCTACAGGCTATATGCTCACGCATGTGGATTCGATGTCAGACTTGGAACTCAAACACGATCTAAAGATAGAACTGTAATGTGGAGGTACATTTTATGCAATCGTCAAGGTGAGAAGAGTATAGAACCTGCTACATCACATGATGAACAGGGATGTTCTCAGAACAAAAGAAGAAGAATGACATGTCGTGTATCATGCGATGCCCGTGTAATTTTTCGGTTTAGTCCTGGTAATAGTAATGGTAATGGTGATGGTTATGTTGTAACAGAGTTGACGGAGGCTCACACACATCCACTAGTGTCTGACTGTTACAAACAATTCATGAAGAGTAGTAGGAAATTAGATTATGCACATCAAAATTTCATTTTGAATTGTGCAAAAGCTAATATTGGGCCGATGAGATCGTTTAGGCTATTTAAGGAATTGGTTGGGAGCTACGATAATGTTGGATGTAGTGGTCTCGAGTTTAAAAATTTTACACGTGATTTGAATACTTTTGTGTAGGAGTTGATGCCCAAATTTTGTTGAATAAATTGAAGGACAAGAGAGAGACTTGTGTTGGGTTCAGTTTTGATTATTGTGTGGATGATAGTAACAAGCTTAAACGGCTTTTTTGGGCTGATCCCTTGTCAATTAAACACTATCAAATATTTGGTGATGCAGTTTCGTTCGATGCTACATACTCAACCAACAGGTTAGCTCTCTTTATACCATTGTAATTAACAAATTAATATATTGTGTCGCATTTCATGCCATATCATTTATTATATAATGCATTTCATGAACCCATGGACTGAACCAATGTTGTTTACAAATACTTATTTTTGTTTAGGTACAACATGGTATTTGCACCATTCACTGGGAAAGACAATCATGGAAAATGCGTTTTTTGCTGCTGGTTTAATTAATAAAGAAGATGTGGAGTCATATTCTTGGATTTTCCAGAAATTTAGAGAGTGCATGGGTAAGAGTCCGAAAATTTTGATAACAGATCAAGACCCTGCGATGAAGATTGCTGTTGAAAAAGCACTACCTGATACATGTCATAGATTTTGTATGTGGCATATCATGCTCAAGGTTGCCGACAAAATCCTAAAACCATTGTTAGATGATGAAGAATTCACTAAAAAATTCAATGGTATCGTCTGGTCCGAGTTTATTCAACCATCAGATTTTGAGGATCAATGGTTTGAAGTAATGCACGAATTTGGGTTGTCGGAGCATAAGTGGTTTGAGAATTTGTTTCTTCTCCGAAAGCATTGGATTCCGGCATATTTTACGGATTTCAATATGGGTGGGTTGTTTAGGACAACATCCCTTTCTGAGAGTGAGAATAGTTTTTTCCGCAGATACTTAAATCCAACGTCAAACTTGTGTACTTTCTTCATGCAGTTTGGGAGTGCTATGGATGCGCAGCGACATACACATGCTCATTTGAGTAGTGTTGACGAATCACAATTTCCGATGTTGCAGACAAAGCTACCAATTGAGAGACATGCAGCATCTGTTTATTCTAACAAGATATTCATATCTGTTCAAGAAGAAATGATGGCTGCATTTCATGTCTGTTTCATGGTAAGTATTGTCGTTGGTGATGAGTAACAGTATACAAGGTGGATGATGTTGTGAATGGTATTTTCAATGTGACGTATAGTGTTTCTGAGGATTATGTTTCTTGTGAATGCAACAAGTTCATTAATAAGGGTTTATTGTGTTGCCACATATTCCTCGTTTTTAAGAACTTGAAGCTGCAAAACATACCAGAAAAATATATTGTTAGACGTTGGAGAAAATTTGCAGCTGTTGATGATGGATACATTTACAATCCTAGTGCTCCGTATAATGGACCGTGTAGCTCTATCAACAAGCAGATTATATCCGAGGTTTACAAGTGTGTTGGGTCTATTATGGGATTCTGCACTTATGGAACAGTTGCTAGTTGATCTAAGAGGTTTATCTGTCAAATATAGTGGGTTGAATACACAATCTTTGGATGGTGGGAAACAAAAAGTTTTGAAGATTATTTATGGTTCTGCTATTCCAGAATCGATCGATGTTCTACCACCTGGATCCCGTCAAAACAAAGGGCAGTGGAAGTAGGTTGAAATCAAGGAAAGAAAAAGCCTTGTTTACTGATGAACAAGCCAAAAGAAAGTGTAATGGTTGCAATCAGCTGACGAATCATGATAAGCGCAACTGTCCTGCATTGCTCAACAAAAATACTAGCTAGAGTTTTATTTAAATTTTTCCAATCAATAATCTGATGCTCGGGATATTAATTTCTTATGCACTTTCAATAATTGGAGCTAAGTGATTGTGTGCAATCTGTCATTTTTATGTTTAAATGATTTCTTTATTTATAGTTTTATTGCATTATGTTATTCTTTTCTCAATAATTTAAGCTAAGTGATATATCCAATCATGGCAAAATATAAAAGTGTGTTGTATCCAAGCAATTAATAACTATAACAGGCACACATATTTATTTGTTTATCTTTTTTTCCTACGACAAAACTATACACAACTGAATGATATACACCTTCAAAAAATAACATACTTTTGGATCACTTATTAAAAAAGCATACTATTTGTCGGATACGGTTACCATTTACACACATCAACAATGTACACAATCCCGTTCAATTTAGTCATCGATGTAATGCATAATCATACTAGAGCATATGGAAAAAATGAGATTCCACACATGCAACCATAAATTTATTGCCTTTTAACAGAAGTTGCAATTTGGAGGAAACAGGTGGCAGGAATGCAAGAGAATGGAGAAGACTGACGAATGGGAGCTTGGACAGGCCAAGTGAGGAAAACTCAAACCCAGGTCAGCAGCACCATAGTCTTGCAAGCACCGAACCAACCAACGAGCAGCACGGATAAGGAACCAAGAACTGCATCAAGCGGCCCATAGGAGTTTTTCCATATTTATTTATTTTTTTCCATTGGGACATTTTCACAGACAGTTGGCATTACAGAGTAGAGATGGAAGTAGCTGACCAACATCAGCTTTATTTCCACCACAACACAAGAAGAATTAGCAGCCATGGCAAAACAAATAATTTGAGCTAAGATGCATAAGGAAATAATCATGGCCATAACAATAATTTGAAATAAACAACTTTATTCATAGGTAAACATGCATGCCCAACAATCAAATCCATAATGTTGATCAAAAATAATTTCGAATACAGAATCAGATTTATTTGAGTTCAAATCCTTCAAATTATTCAGATATACAAAATCTGTTACGAAGACTATGTGAACAGAGTGTGTCCATAAGAATCCAACAGATAGTTTGAAGACCGCTAAAGGAGAACAACCAAAGCATCAAAATAATATCAAGTTCGTAGCCTATTATTCATTCTGAAATAGCACCCCCAGTCAGCCCTACTAACATCCTCTCCAACGCCGATTGTGTCTTTCTTGAACAACTCATTGAAACAATACTCCGACATGGCATCAATTTCAATCTCTCACGCTATTCTTTTCCCATGTAATCATTGTTGCCACAGTAACGTACGCGCAAGCATTCAACACACCTTAGAACTCAAATTAGCACAACCCTTCCACTTAGTATATCACCCATAAATGTCTCCATATGCCTCATGAGATACACGCCTGTATCTGCTTTATTCTTCTTATCACCCCCACCCTACGTTCACAACGCTGACATCCCTAGATTCAATTCGACTGCTTTCGCTTCTTGATTTGTTGCGCCAGGTAATTTCCAAAAAATTCCTTCTGCCAAATGCATAAACCATTTATACATTTACATTAGTTTTTATTTTTTTTCCAAAATAATAAGTTGAAATAGGTATTCTTACAAATACAAAAATGAATTAGTAATAAACTAATAAAACATACCAATTTTATTATTACTGGTCTATACTTGACAAATTTACATTCCTCCGTGTCGTCGTTCAAACTGTCTATAACAAATGTGTTTCCATTCCGCACATCAATGCATACCACATAAAACAGCTTCCCTTTCAAGATTGGAAAGAAAAACTATACAAAATAAATTTAGTAAGATTTTACTCTGAAAATTAATAATATGTATTAACTCAATTAAATAACAAAATTAATTACCAAAAATGTAATAAAAAATATACCAGATGAATGCTTCCTAATGGTGTTTTCTTATTGCGCTTCATTAAACACCAATATGATTGGAGAACACATCCCGTCTCGCTCCAATACTCCATCCTCTGGTAGATCGATTATAACTCGTGTCTATTGCAATAAAATATAGAAATTATAATTCACACATATTGATACATATGGGTATGCAACATATTTACTTGTAGTTAAAACGTTAGGATAAACATATATTGTACATTTATTCACATGATACTGATGCAAACCATATTTTAAAAAATGCATTCAAATGTGTATGTTTATGCATCTAATGCATTTTTTACTCAACATATGAAAACTAGAAGATGATTAGTATACTTACACACAGATTGCAAGTAGCAAAGAACCGACAAGGAGACAATTCTGAACGTTCATCCTCCATAAAATTAAGATATGCGCTACATCCATCTACCATGTTCATATTAATAAATGACCCTTTGCACATAGTCATCATCTCATGTCTTTTAATCTCAACTATATCAGTTTTTATCAACACTTGATTCTGTTTGGAAGATTTAGGCCACAAAAAATTAAACAATTGCTAATGAAAAGAAATAACAAATAAAATAAATAAAACTCATACTGATTTGTCGAGGCATTCAAAAACAACATAGGCTCCCAGCTGTTTTTCCATCGTCGTTAAAGTCGTACTTGCTTTAACAGCCCTTATACTAAACGGAGAACATTTTGTCTTTGACTTTTTCAGTACTCTCTTACTTCTACAAGTGATAAGAGGGGTTGACATTCCCCTAATTGCAACCTGAGAAATCATAAAATATGCATCAACATAAAATATACAATAAAAAGTCAAATTAAGTTTGCTTGATTGTGTAAATGTACTTGTTTTTTTCTTTTTGGAGATGTCAACTTCTGTGCTTTGGTCATTCACCACCACATTATTACCATCCTGTTATTTTACAGCGACATATAATTAAGATTATTTAAAGCAATTTTGCACAATCATTATTGTATCCTCCAACACATGCTCAACATCATTACATACATAATAATATATTCGGAAAATAATTTGGGTGCATACTAAATGCATAACAACAATTTATGCATAATTATCTACAACTCTAATGCATTAATACACAATTATTTAAATTAAATAGAAACAAAATTTTCCATATTGTCACTTTACGAGTATTAATCAAATATACCACTTACCACTTCATGTGCACTTACATTAACTCGATCATCAATTTCCTTTTGCACATGCATTGTTGTGTCCTCCAAAGCCTAATCGCCAACATATACAAATATATATTTTAAGAAATTCATTAATAGTATACAAAATCAATTATTCATAAGCAATCTAAATGTGCTTACATGATCATACTCTACACACCAAAGTTTTTGTCACACCATGATATTCTTCATGCCTTAATATATCTCCAACAAGCTGCATACAATCATTCTACGCTTCCAATAACATTAACACCAATTTATGCATAAATATATATCTAAAATATGCACAATTATTCAATAACATATGCATTAATATTTTATTAAAACAATTATTAACAAAAAAAAAAGTTGCCAAGATGTAAATCTAAATCAAATTTATCACATGTACCATTGAATCTTCACCAACCACATTCACGCATGCTCCACTAGGAAGTGCAAATTTTGTTGTTACTTTAATATCCTTGCAGTTCTCTTCACTTTCATTTTGCACATCCTTTTCTTCATCTTCCAAACCTGATTACCAACATTAGTCTAATATATATTATAAATATATAATTTATACAAATTGATGTTAATAATACATGAAAAAACAAAAAATATGCTTACATATTCAATTCTATTCACCGAATTTGTGGTCACACCATGAATTTCATCTTCCATCACTCGGTTTCCTTTTTCACTTTCCAAATCTTAACAATCTGCATTATACAGTGGCCAAACACCATATTAAGGAAATAATTGATTAATTTAAAATAAATAAGCCACTAGTACAATACTAGCATGCTGTCAATAATTATCGAAAAAATATATATGGAAATATATATATATATATATAAATCAAAAACACAATAGGTCATTAGTATTTACCTCATCCCTTATATAACCTCCATCGCCATTAGATTTACCATCATTGAAACCAGCTTCTACACCATTAAACAACGGCGTCAGTCCGAGGCTAAAGCTTGGAAAATCATTAGTCTGTTTACGAAAGTCTTTTATTCTCATTTGAGCAGCTTCAACTTCGAACAGAGACTTCAAAACACTTTCGTTTTCCTAAATTTCATCCTTATATATTTGTGTGATACTGACTGGTTGCTGAGTGTCGTCATGTGTATCTTCAGAAAATATCTTACTCCCAATAACGCAACATGCTGCTTGCACTGATTTTTTAAAATAAATTGTATCAACTATAGATGCTGGTGCATTCTCTATCATGTTTAACAACTCCACCATTTCTTTTCCAATAAATTTAGACTTTGTGATAATATCCTTGGAATAGCTTATCGCATCTATAGTATCTGCCTCTAAAGGTTGAACGTTGTTTGAGCTATTTCCACGTACCTACATCATCCACATTAAGATCAACTGCATCATATGTCTTTATGCATTTACCACCAACACCATCAAGATTATCAGCAATAGGATTCAATAAAAATCCTCCACCGAAACCCCCAGTCCTTATCTCCTCATCTTGTCGCTCTTTCAACCTAGAGTAATCCCAATTAATGAAGCTCGGCAACTTACGTGGCACTACCTTGTTTAATACTTTCACTCTATCGACATATAGTACCTACAAAGATGTAGTTCACATTTCAACCATAAAAGACAACTACTGATGTTAACAAATGATATAGTATCATTAGTTACAACAAATTTAGGCATGGGTCATTTAATATTTTATGCATTTAAAACAATATATCAATACATTAAATAAATGCATAATTCTAACAATCTCGGAACAAAATCAATTTCTAACACATATTGACAGTATTAGGAAAAACTATTATAAAAATCAAAGTATTTGTATTATAATTAAAGACTAAGGAATTACCATCAAAAAAGGGCTGGTCCGAAAACTTTTGGGTTTTGTCTACACCCCATGCAATCCTGCTTCGGACTAAGCATTCAACAACAAATTCTGACCAATTCCACTGATTAATGGTGGTAACATCTTCTAAGCAGTGCATGAAATTTGGTGATATGTATCCATGTGTCGTGGTTTCCATAAGGCATGATGCTAATAGTACAACGAAATGCCTCATGAACCCAACACCACCATTTTCTTCTTTCTTAATTAGCTGCACTACATGCTTTTGTAGGATTTTCCCCTTACCTGCAATTTCACTAAAAAGTGATTTCCATTCCTCATACACGAGTGTTGTTTTCTCTTCATCTTCCTCTTCTTCTTTTTCTTCTTGCTCTTGCTCCGTCGGTAATATTCTACGGCCCCCTACTGGGAACCCGACCACAAGATGTACATCTCTATCACTAATCTCGATCCTTCTACCATTCTCTAGTTTAAGCTCACAAGATTGTACATCAAAATTTTCAACCACCCAGTACGCAAGTCTACTTGGTAACTCATTAATGGTCAAATCCAGAATGCTCCCAAAACCTATCTTTTTTACATCTTCTCTTTGTCTCTCATTCAGGTCTCTTATAAGCTGGAAAATCCCCCAAGGGCTGCATCTTAATGAAAACATCGGATAAGATGCATAAAGTTCTCTCATATTGGCCACTTTCTTACTTGCATTCTCTTTTAATGGCCTACCAACCTTCTTTTGCTTTAATTTGATCCTTTTGTGTTGTGTGTCATCCACAAAGTCATGATCACTGATAGTGATTACGTTAATGTTGTGCCTCTCTTTGATCCGATCTGCAGATATATATATAACAAAAGGCATAATTACAAACTCAATGATATAAACCCTCATAATAATGCATGCACCAATTTATGCCAAGTTAAATAATTCGTAACAAAAAATGGCATTTTTTCCAAACAACGATATGAATGTGCATAACTAATTTATTCAAACTGCAATACATAACCACTGCACTATCCACATGAACAATGCACACAACCCCATTGAATATAGCTATTCATGTAATGCATAAATACACTGCCTCAATATGCAATAATTAGAATTTAACTAAAAAAAATCAATATCCCTACTTATTCAATCAAGCTAAATGACAAATAAACACAACCATGGCAAAATATAAAAGTGTATTGTATCCAAGCAACTAATAACTATAATAGTCACACGTATTTATTTGTTTATCTTTTTTTTCCCACGACAAAAATATACACAACTGAATTATATACAGCTTCAAAAAATAACATACCTTCTGGATCACTCACGAAATTCCTCTTCATTCCAACTGGTATATCCTGCATTATAAACGTATATATACAAATTTAATAAAGGCTTGAAGACAAATAATCTCCACAAACTACATTTAATTTAACATCAGCATCATAATTCATTGTGAAACTAATACTAGTATTTAGAATGCACAAATTTCTTTTCTAAGATGCATAAGGAAATAGACTGTGTGAAAGTAATATGATTAATTCAAATGCACAATTTACTAATTTGTAATGCAGAAATCACTTATTAAAAAAACATATTATTTGTCGTATACGGTTACCATTTACACACATCAACAATGTACACAATCTCGTTCAATTTAGACATCGATGTAATGCATAATCATACTAGAGCATATGCAAAAAATGGGATTCCACACATGCAACCATAAATTTATTGCCTTTTAACAAAAGCTGCAATTTCGAGGAAACATGGGCAGGAATGCAAGAGAATGGAGAAGACTGACGAATGGGAGCTTGGACAAGCCAATTGAGGAAAACTCAAACCCGGGTCAGCAGCACCATAGTCTTGCAAGCACCGAACCAACCAACGAGCAACACGGATAAGGAACCAAGAACTGCATCAAGCGGCCCACAGGAGTTTTTCCATATTTATTTTTTTTTTTTTATTGGGACATTTTCACAGACAGTTGGCGTTCCAGAGTAGAGATGGAAGTAGCTGATCAACAGCAGCTTTATTTCCACCACAACACAAGAAGAATTAGCAGCAACAAGGAGCACGAAGGGTTTAGGACCATGGCACAAAATCTGACTAACACTCCTTGTATGCCAAAATATTATTAATATATTAAATAAACACGCCTTATTACAGTAATTATGCATAAATATCCATGCTACTACAATCATAAGCATCAATGAACACTCAATTTGGGATTTCAAAAAACAAGAAAAAAAGCTAAGCATATGCAAACTATTTTGGTTGATAATGCAAAAATTACTAACCTTGAGTTCAAAAACCTTCGCTTATCACTACATCTGATCTTCAGATGAAAGTAATTAAATAGAGAAATTGATCGATAGTCAAAACTATAATTGACAGAATAATTTAATAGCGAGGGAGAGATATTCATTCCGCTGGGAATCAGGAAGAAAAATATTTGATGCATTATGAAAATCAATGTAGAAAGGGATTTGAAAATTCCTATCCCGAAATTTCCTCTATGAAATACGTTAGTGATCAAATGGATATGGTAAGATTTTCTTCTTTTACAACAGTGCCCTTTTCATTATTTAAAATCGAATTTGTTCTATTTATTTCACAATTATAAGCATAAATGATGGAACAAAATCTGGCCATTAGATTTAATTAATGAATGGCATAGATATATTCTCATTTCCCATGTAAGAGGTTATTCCTATGAGATCCCACCCCTATATATATATATATAGGAAGATGATCATGTGAGAATGCTATTTTAGGTGAGAAATGAAAATAAATCTGGACCCTTGATTTTTGTTGATCAATGACTCAGATTTAACGATGCATTATGTTGTGGAATTTATACATTATAATGTTTATGCATTAGGTTTCTGCAGTTTATGCATTAGGATGTGTATGCATTACATTTCTGCAATATATGCATTACCGATGTGATAAAAATGCATTAAAATATATCATTCTCACGTTCTCATATAAAATCCATTCTCATTAGATATATATGTATGCATAAATAGATCACAAAATTACACACCAAAAATTGAGAATGAATGAGATGCATGCCATGCCATGATGTATAAATGGATCAAGAAGTTACATAAATTTAGATATACGTAATAAGAAGTATCAATGAATTATGTGAGAAATCCCTTGATAATTGTGTAAAGAATAATAAATCAGAAGTGAAGAGTTGTGATAATTGTGTAAACAATTAAATTATATATGTGTATATATAGACACACATAACAAATATACCAAGATTCACATTAAAGCAAAGAACAAATTTATTAAAATAAAGGGGAAAACAATTAGTTCTCTTAACTTTACTGAATGCTTAAATGTAAAAGGAAATTGTTCCAAGACTTTGCATGTAATCTAAGTAAGGAATAAAAACAAAAAAAATCCCCCCTAAAAGAAAATTAAGAAAAGGAAAGGATAGTATGCAACATGATCTTTGGTCCTTATATTGATAGTCGAGCTTATTTTTGCAGCTTCATCTAACAATAATTATTAGATTGTTTCATTATAAGTGTCTCTTTTCCAAATAAATAATAAATGATCGCTTTAAATGTTATTGGTCCTAGCACTTCAACCACTTTTTACCTTTTATGCATATAAATATCTGTATCCAAAAGTTTTGAGTCACTTGTTACGAGACTGAGGGAGTAATATGTTGCCTCTTTTAAGCGAGATTGCAAGAATAGACTTGTTACTGAATATCATGCACCCAGGTTTGTGGTTAGACTTTATCTTTACAAACCCTGTATATAGCATATTATTGATCTTATACAAATGTTTACAAGATTAAAATTTAATAAAAAAGAAATATGGACTATTGAAATATATGTATGATTTACTATTGTAATGAAAAAATATTATTGTAATACTATATAAAAAAGATCTGTTATAAATAAAGAAGCATATTTCTAAGTTTATACATATAAATACTTTATACCAAATTTCATATACAAAGATTAATAGTTTAGTTTGATTTCAATTCTTACTCTAATATTTTTTTCATACAAATCATTTCCTACACACATATGTCACATATAGAAAGTATCATCATCATAAAACAAAAAACATAATATATAAATAATGATATTGTATTATATTACTCCTTATGTCTCGTTCAATAAATCTCATTTTGCCATTTTGGGTGTCCCACTCAATAAGTCTCATATTCCTTTATTTGGCAAAGATTAATACACTAAAACTCACTTTATGTCACAGTCAAACGTGAATAGTGTTGTTTACTTTATTGTACAATGTTTTTCCACTCTATCCACTTTAACATCAACAATAAAATACTACCTTAATCACACTCTTTATCATCTAACTCTCTTTTTCTTAATCTCCGTACCCATCCCAAATGAGACTTATTGAACGGGACGGAGGGAGTATATTATGTAAAGAAGCACGATTGTATATAAAAAAATTATGGTAAAACTACAATAATATTTAAATTCATGTGTTTATCGACAACGTCCAAGTTTGCGAGTAAAATAAACCTGGCCAAAAGTTGTGTAGTTTAACGACCAAGTAGGGTTGTAAACAAATCGAATTGAAGCGAATAGTGGTGTATTTGATTTTGATTCGTGATATTATTTGCATATTCGAATTGACTTCGAATATTTTTTTTATTCGATTCGGAATGATATTCACGAATATCGATTCGAATCGAATATTCAGTTTAGTTTTTTTAGTTGATTATAAACATAGTATTCGAATATTCAATTCGAAATGATACACTATTTGATTCACAATTTTGAAGGAAATTTTCTTAGATAATATTTCACCCATGAAACAACTAAATGCTAAATTCAATAACAAATGTTATATCCAATACATTTGCCTAATAAATACTCAATAATAAATTCCAAAAATATATATAGATACTGGTAAAAGAAAAAAAAGATAGGGTCACAGTGTTTTAGAAATAGGTTATTATTTTTATTTTACTTTGACTTTTAGTTTAATTTTTAAATATACATACATGCATACATACATATATATATATATATATATTAATATATAAATATATATCATATTTTGAATTTAATATTTTCGAATATCGAATCGAATATCATGATTTTGAATTCTTATTCATTAACTAATCCAGTAAAAAAAATATTCGTATGTGTATTTGAATCATAAAATTTTGAATTCGAATATCATAAATCCGAATCGAATATCGAACCGAACCAAAATTGTTCAGTTCATATACAACCCTACACCCAAGGGAGCTTTGTGTTTAAATCTGAAAGCTTCGAGGAGTCCAGACATATTGCTCAAATCTGTAGGGAATTGTGTGCTATTTAATCTTTGTGGAGGGGTCAGTTAGTAAATAACGAGAATTACGCCCTTTGTTCTTGAAGTGTCCCCTCTTCCAAGAAATTCGACCATATTCAAGAAAAAAGAAGATAAATAATAAAAATTCGAAAAATAAATTAACAAGTTCATTTGCTTTAGCACACACAGTACGACACCTTTCAACTCTCTCCTTCCCGCATTTCTTTCGCTTTCTAGGGTTTCATTCTCCAATTCGTTGTAACGATTTTCCCTGATCATTGATTGCAATTCACTCCGAAATGGTGAGCTATTTTCCCTGTCCTGGTTTGAAATTGATAACACTTTTCTCTCGATTTAGATCTCGTGGCGTGATTTTCAACCTTTTTGATTGAATTTTGCTAGGAAAATGGAGGGGGCAGTTTGGAGGCGAAGATAGAGGCGTTGCTGAATGTGGAGAAGCAGATGAGACAAGCCGGTGACGTGGCAGGAACAAGAAAGGCCGTCACTGATATTCTACAGCTATGCCTCGATGCCGGCTCGTGGGCGACGCTCAACGAGCAGATTGTGCTTATCTCGAAGCGCCGGGGACAGTTGAAGCAGGTCGGATTTTCGTTTTCTTATATTACATGTCTATTGATTTCTATATTGTCTTAGTTAAGTTGAAATGATTTGATATTACTGTAATTACTGAGACGTGTTTATCTGGTTTGGGGGGTGCTATAAGAAACCTTGGTCATCCGTTTGGTATCTTAATTTTACTGTGAATCAAGTTAATAACCTGCTGCGTATTTGTTAACTTTGAGGTTGTTCCTGCATACAATTTCTATTGGACATTAGAATCTTGAGTTTTGTAATCAAAATAGGTTCTGATTATGTCAAGAAAGATAGTATTGAAAATAGAAATTAATGAAATGTGAAATGATCTAGACTTCAGATCGTTAACTGTTATGGTTTTCTGGATTTGTTCAAGATTTAGAGTTACAGTATCATCAAGATATAGTAGTTTTGCAATATCTTGTGTGGTTTTGGATTATTACTTTTTGCATGTCGAGTTTGTAATAATAATAATTGCTTAATAGTAAAACTAGAATTTGGAGTTTTTGGAGAAAATCAATTGAAATGTGCAAATGACAAATTAGTGTTTGAACCTTTTCTTGTGTATATTGAGAAATTGAGAGGAAATATGAAATATGCTAAAATGTAGAGGTTCACACTTTGAAATGAAGATGTTTTCAGTCAAGAAAAACTAAAAAGATGAAAAAACACCTGCTTGGTGCTTTTTGATTTACAGCCTTTTTTGCTTTATACAAGTAAAATTTGATTAAAAGCTAAAATCATTTTCAGCTTTAAAAAGTTTACCAAGAAAGGAAGAATTATAGTTAAAATAGAGGTCTGCATCATGCTCTCCTTCTCTAGTAAATTCATCATTAATTGAGCCTAATGTTAATCTGATGAGATTCCTATTACTTTGGTACAGTGCCATTTTCCAATGTAAAATATGAATATACACATAGATTGAAGAAACAAATGCGCTCCTTAGCTTCTTTGTGCAAAGTTCTTCTAGCCACCACAATCTTGATCATGTATATAAGGCCTAGTAGGCTAGTAATATAAGTTTGAATATAAAAAGATTGACTTCTAATGTTTATGTTTGAATAATTTTGGTGAATAATTATTTGTTGAGCTCTCTATTCTTTTTGGTATTATGATGCAGGCTGTACAAGCAATGGTTCAACAGGCAATGCAATATATTGATAAGACACCTGATCTTGATTCCAAAATCGAGCTTATAAAGACACTTAACAATGTATCTGCTGGGAAGGTGGTTATTGTGTTCAATCGATTCTGCATCTTCCTCATTCTTGGACTTCAATCTACTTTATTTCTAAGTTATTATCTCACTATGCAGATATATGTTGAGATAGAGAGGGCTAGGTTGATCAAGAAGCTTGCCAAGATCAAGGAAGAACAAGGGCAGATAGCTGAAGCTGCAGATTTGATGCAAGAAATAGCGGTTGGTGGATAATAGATATCATATCTTCAACAATTTGTTTGCTGATTTCATACGTCATGCTAGATCATTGCCATTCTCCATGAGTTTTTGACAAATTTGAGCTACAGGTGGAGACATTTGGCGCAATGGCCAAAACTGAAAAAATAGCTTTCATACTTGAGCAAGTATGTGTTTACCCTTATTTCTTTCTCCGTTGAAATGTTTGACAAATTACATGGCTCATTGTGATGTTTGATTCTCCAATTATGCAGGTTCGCTTATGCTTAGATCGCCAGGATTTTGTACGCGCACAAATACTTGCGAGGAAGATAAGTCCTAGGGTTTTTGAAGCTGATACCCCAAAAGAAAAGAAAATCAAAGAAGGCGAGAGTATTGTTGAAGAGGCTCCTGCTGATATTCCATCATTGCTGGAGTTAAAGCGCATATATTACCAATTAATGATTCGGTATATACCATTTTGTTTGTCTTTTTCCCAGATTTCCCCCCTTTATTTCTGTACTTCCCATATAGAGTGTTTCTGTATGATAGTTGCTGTAGTGAACTGTGTGTAAATGCAATCATGGAACTCGTATATATGCATGTACCTCATGCGTGTATTATACTATGGATGAATGCAATTTGAAATTGTTCCTTATTTGTGCTGACGTGTGATATCAAATACTCATGCCGATTGCTATCTTAAATTCTTGCTATATTCTCCAAACTCTTAATAATCGACTACCATTGTGCAGGTATTACTCACACAACAATGATTATCTTGAAATATGCCGAAGTTACAAGTCAATTTATGAGATTCCATCTGTGAAAGAGGATCAAGCCCAGTGGATTCCGGTAAAACATCTACTTTGCGGTTCCACGTAGCTAAGCACTCACTTTTTACTTCATAATATATTTATGGTAAGAACATTTGCTTCAGGTGATGCTCCTTAGCTGTAGTTTCAATTGATTTGGGTTCTGTTGCTTTTATTGAAGGTGCTGAGGAAAATATGCTGGTATCTTGTTTTGGCACCTCATGACCCTATGCAGTCGAGCCTCCTTAATTCAACTCTGGAGGATAAGAATCTTTCTGAAATACCTCATTTCAGGCAAGTGTTTCATAAACCTTTATTGATATTGCTTTCAGTTTCTTTTATTTCTACTACATGGAGTAAGAGCTATCTTATTGATTGTTACTTTACCCTATCTCTAGGTTACTATTGAAACAATTAGTTACCATGGAGGTAATTATGTGGACAGCTCTATGGAACATGTTCAAAGATGAGTTTGAGAATGAGAAGAATATGCTTGGCGGTTCACTGGGTGAAAAGGCTGCTGAAGATCTTAGACTTAGAGTGATAGAACATGTAATGATCCTTAAAACTAGGAAATGGCAATTGATGAGTTATTTATTTTTACTGATGCTAATTATAGTTTTGTTGGGTTGCTCTATATATAGCTTCTGATAATAATTCTTTGTCTTCCCATGCAGAACATCCATGTTGTTTCAAAATATTACTCCCGGGTAACCTTGAAGAGACTTGCAGATTTATTATGCCTCAGTCTCCAGGTTCGTTTGCATTCTCTGTTACAACAATTTTTTCCCCCGCAAATTTAATCTGTAGCTTTAGTTGTACTTTTGGGTTTTCTAAAATACTAATAAAATTATCAAGACTTTCATTTGATGCCGAAGCTAAAATATTACGGCATTGAGTTTAATAACAGGAGCATATTGTATGATGTGGTCTTGCAAGTTTTGAAGAAATTGTTTTTTTTTTTTAATAATTATATTCTCATTTTCTCAACTTTGGGGTCTATTAGCAAGAGAAGAATTACTTTCTCTTGAAATTATTATCCCCTTTCCTTGGAAGTAACTTATACAGCTATATTCTTTGTCCACAACCTATGGGTTTAGCTAATTCTCTTTTGCCCTTTCCACTCTCAGTAGGTTTACCATGCTTTTTTGTTTGGGATTAGTAGTATGTGATCATGAAATATTTCATATTGCAGGAAGCCGAGAAATATCTCTCTGACATGGTTGTCTCCAAAGCGTTGGTAGCTAAGATCGACAGGCCTATGGGTGTGGTATGTTTCCAGACAGCTAAAGACAGCAATGACATCCTCAATTCATGGTCTATGAACTTGGAGAAGCTGCTCGAGCTTGTTGAGAAGAGTTGCCATCAAATCCACAAGGAAACAATGGTTCACAAAGCTGCACTTAGAGCTTGAGAACTTGCTGCTAAAGAGGTGGCAGCGAAATTGTGCTCTGTTGTAATGGCTCTGGTCTTGACTTGGATGGACCTTCATTGCTGCATTGGACCATTATTTAAGTGTGGTTCCACACCAAGTCCTCCCCGATACTTGGCGTTACTCAGTTCGTTTAGTCAACTAAGATTTACATTCATTTCTCTCCCAAAGACGCCGTCATGATACTTGTACCTCATATGTGCTCCAATAGTCTCATTTTTTCAGCGAAATCTGTATGGCCTATGGTTTTTCTTAGTTATTCCCCTTAATTTGATACAAAATTATATGCATCTTATTTAAGATGTGCTCATGCATAATAATGTCGTTTCACTTTTTACGTTTTTTTCTGGAGAAACTGGATCACCGCCTGTTCTTTCTTGGGTTGTTCAAAGATTACTGGGAGACATTATCTTATCAGACTATCCGCAGTGGTAGTGTCTCTATGGGGTATGATGGAGATAGAGATAGTTAGTTGCAGTGTCTCTCCATCTAGTTAGTTTATTAATTTTGAATATTAATTTTGTCAATATATCACTGTTTTGAGACTGTTTCGTTAACGAGACAGTCTCGAGACAGTGGATGTTGCACTGGGCTGTTTCCATGGATTGGGTGTCTCGAGACACTCATGGAGACAACCACTGCACACAGTCTCATGTGCCGATTTATACACTTGCAATTTTATTACTCACTTATTGTGTTTGATTGATTATACTCTTACAAAAAGATGTTTAATTCCTTTCCTCAAAAAAGAAAAAAGAAAAGATTTTGATTTCTTTGCTACCTATATTTGACCAGCAACGCTATTCTTAAAGAAGATTCCAACGCAGCTTTCCAATAAACTGACGAATCCAATCCTGTACCGAGAAAGAAAATGAAAAGTCAAAACATACATAGGCAGTCATATATGATCGCCGGAACCGGAGGTGTCCTGATGACTGGAACAGGTCCAAGAAGATTGAGTTGCGCCGCTGCTCTGATGGTGGGCCGCCACTGCTATTGGCTGGTCGAAAAGAGGAAGAGAGGAAGAAGGGTGGTGGAGGAGGGTGACATTCTCGGGGAAGTTGAGCTTGGCTTTGTTGCCTCTGAAACGGAGCGCAGCCTCGTCGTAGGCTCTGGCGGCATCCTCTGCAGTGTCGAAGGTGCCCAGCCACACCCTCGCTGCTTTGTGCGGATCTCTTATCTCTGCAGCCCATTTTCCCCATGGCCGCCGCCGCACTCCTCTGTACTTTCTCCCACCGCCTCCTCCTGCTGCTGCTGCTGATGGTGTTTGAGAGTAGGAGTAAACTGCTGCTGCTGTTGAGTTTATGATGCTTGCTCCCATCATGTCTGGACCACCTCCTGCACCTTCTAATGTAAGACATTATTATTCAACATCAGTTTCAACTAATTAATTAATTACATCATTCTTTGCTGGATTAATCAATACTACAATATTGTATCTTAATACACCAATAACCATTTCTTACGTAGGTGAATTCACCATAAAGATATAAAATCAAATGAAAACCATAATTTGGATTCAACAATCTATAATTTTTCTGATCTATGTAATGAGTAATGATCGAATTCATGTTTTTGGGCCTCTACTAATATATTGCACATGTTTGTCAGCGTGAATAGTGATTGCATGAGATTTGCAGAATCCCTAATTTGTCTCGTTTAGGTTTAGCATCTTTTTATTTCTAATTCATCACGTGCGACTACTTCTGTTACTACGTATAGATGAAATAAAACTGAAACACGGCATAAAATAGTTTATACTCTATAATAGTTGAATGACATTATTGATAAGTACCGGATGAATTTGAAGCTCCTCCCATGGCGTAAGTAGTTCCAGAGGAAAAATGATCATACTGCCCAGCAAAACTGCTTTGCAACTCTTGACGCCCTCTTTTGCATGCAGATGAAGAATCGCCGCCGGCAGCCGCCACCGCCTCTTCTCTGTCATCGCCGCCGGCCACCACATGGGCCAAAGCCGACACCATTACAGACATCTCTTGCTCTCTATCAAACCCAAATAGCATTGGAGAAAATAACGAACTTACATTCTCCCCTTCAACTAACTCATCATTAGTTCTATCTCTTTCTTGTCCTCTCTTTCTAAATTTGGTCCCGCTTGGATTCGCCACTTTCACCACTCACTCACATGCACCAAGATTTGCCAGACTAAGTACACCATAAATTATTTAGTATAGCATATTCACATAAATATACGTACGGAAGAACATTCTTGGACAGAAGATTAATTCAAGAAAATACAATTATTCTAGAGATTTGACAAATAGGGCAGGCCCATCCACAATAAAAGCTAGCTTCTTCAACCGACCGCCATATCTAAATATATACTTCAAATATTTCAAGTTGCTGAAGAAGACGTTGAAGTTTCTAAAATTCAAGAAATGGACAAAAATAAGCTCCTATTTGAGATCAAAAAAAGGGCCGAGGTGCCGCCAAAATAAAATTAGTCGACCTCTAATTGTCTAATAATGAAAATGGACTTTTTCAATCTTCAACTAATTAAGCTTAGGTATATAGCAACATGAATGCATGTGTACTAAATCAGTCAGTCGGTCTGTGGTTTTGGAATTTGGGTAATTGAAGGATGAATGAATTGACGTGTGGAGGTTTGGATTTTGGAATGAATTTAAAAAGACTGCGAAAAACATGAAAGAGGAGTCTGGAAATTAGATTAAGCAAGGAGGTTTAAGTGTGAATAGAGAGGAATGGGTGGTGGCAAAGGCATCTTGGAATAGGAATTTACCAACACCAATACTACCAATACCAATACCAATACCAATACGCGGTGTCGGGTGAGTAAATAATTAGGTTGGCTAAGCAGCAGTGCGGAGCCGACCTCTACACAGTGGCTGTAATTAGATAGTCTCTACTTATATAAAAATAGTTATTTTATAAAATTTGTTTTGTCTATTTTATTCATTATATTATATTATATTACTTTATTTATATTTATAAGAATTATGGCATGTAGTATATCAGTATATATCCACATATATAAATATATTAGGCAATCCATGTATTGACAAAATAAATTTCATAATTGAAATTGGACTTTTTCATCCCATTTATTTTCCCATAAGGAATTTCTAATCCAAATTAAATGTAG
This sequence comes from Schizonepeta tenuifolia, assembly GCA_029490685.1. NCBI lineage: Eukaryota > Viridiplantae > Streptophyta > Magnoliopsida > Lamiales > Lamiaceae > Schizonepeta > Schizonepeta tenuifolia. Next base: position 18,790 of record JANLIY010000243.1, on the reverse strand, counting down.
GATAGTACCAAGTCTGCTTTTTAATCTGGGCCTCAAGCTAAGACTTAGTTTAATGTTAAAGAAAAGAAAAAATTAACGCGTCTTATAAATATTTAAGTCTATTCCCTGAACAAATATATATGAGTATATAATCAAGAGTGAAAAGTTAAAATATCCCAATCTAATAATACCTCTAAATAATATTCTATACATAAATATTATATATAAAAATAACATACTTGGCTGACATTACATAACGAATAATAAAGAAAAAGGAAACAAAGAAAAAGAAGTCCATTGAGGTTTTTTCTGTCATAATACAATTCATTGAGATTGTCATATGCTTGTGATCAAAGACTAATAAATTAACTATGAGATATAGGATTTGGTTCCTAGCATAAAAATTAGCATTCATGCAAAAACTACAAACTAATACTATCAATCATCGGTCATTGTATGATCATGCAGTTGTTAATAATCATAACATGAAAATTATGTGTAATAAACATGATTTTACATAAGCATCATTTTTATACAAAAAAATATGATCAATCGAGATAAACACTAAACATCATTTTATATATTAAAAAGTATGATTATATATTAAAAGCAACACAGTTTGTAGTTTGTACGAGAAGACCGATTTTTATACTAACTCATCCTGTGAGATATATGTATTGTTTGTTTTTCTTTTTCTATATCACTAAACTATGGGCATCGGCGATCACCAAGAGGTCATTGCTGCCCCTATTTTAAGTCCATTTGTGTGCCCGCCATGACCTCTCCTATTCTCGCCCAATGGAGAACACCAAATATGGTGATCTATCTTTTTTTTTCTTTTTCCTTTAATATATTTTTTTAATTTCATAATATGAATAACTTCTATTTTCTAAAATGTAAATTTTACTAATAAAAAACATGTTCATATTTAAATAAATAAAGTAAATTTTATTAATTTCTAATGTAAAAAAATCATCGCATAATTAATGAAAAAAAGTGCGTCCACGATGATCTCTTCATTTTATATTTTTATTTTATACTAATTACTTTAAGAGTAATGATATTGGGACACATTGTGGCCAGCTACACGCATGAAAAAAAGGAAAGTTGACTGTAAAAATGGAAATAATTACATTTCCCCGTAGGATTTATGCTTCTCAATTAGGATATATTTCTATTTTGAAAACCTATATTATCATTTATAGCGCGTGTGGCTGGCCACAGTGTGTTCGAATATCATTACTCTTATTTTAATTTAATAATTTGAATAACAATAATTTTTAAAAAACAAATGTAATTTATTAAATTTAACTAAAAAAGACATTACATTAATTAAATAACATGTGTATATTTAAATAATGGTGTAAAAATATGTTGTTAGTGTGTATTTATAAGGGGAAAAAAATGAGTCGTTGGTGAATAGAAGCGCGATCACTCCTTGGCCGATATCGTAGCTGCGATCTCCACGATTTGCAATGGAAAACGATCACTATATTATGATCCCAAAAATAACGATCACCTTATAGCGTCGATACTTTTATTATTTAATAAAAAAGAAACGAAAACGGAGGCCTTTATCGAGTAAAAAGTTTGCAAGATTTTTTCGTTTGTTCTGGTTTACGGTACGAAAATTGGGCCTCAATTTTAAATAAATGGAGACAAAAACTGTAGCAAGCACTAACTAGTAAAGCCAAGCCCAGTAAATGTTGTTTCCAATCCTTTGAATAAACCGGACTGAGAATTGCATATTACTAAATCGCCCTTCAGCATTTGCACTATCTTCTCAAAAGCCCTATTGTAATTAAGTCCCGACGAGCTAGGGTTTCGACAGCGTAAATCCAATAATTTACAGGGTGGTGGCTGAGTTATTATCTCCGGCAGCTTGAAATCTCGGATTCAGATGGATTTCGACGAGTACGACTACCTGGAAAAGGCGGTGGAAGAAACCAACGGCCAACCGAAGAAGGAGACTCCAGAGAAGGAGAAGGATAAGGATAAGGAGAAGGAGAAGGAGAAGGAGAAGGGGTACAGGAGGAGAGAGAGGAGTGAAGAGGATGAATTTGATGAAGAAGAGAAGGAGAGGAGCAGCAGCAGCAAGAAATCGAGGAATGATGAGAACGGACGCGACAGAGACAAGGACAAGGATCGAGAAAGGGATAGGGATAGGGACAGAGAAAGGAGCTCGAGGCATATGAGTCGAGACCGGGATTCCGAGAGAGAGAGGCGGAGCTCGAGGGAGAAGGAGAAAGAGAGGGAAAGGGATAGGGACAAGGATAGGGTGAGAGACAAGGACAGGGACAAGGACAAGGACAAGGAGAGGAGAGAGAGGGATAGAGAGAAGGAAAAGGAGCGAGAGAGGCGAGAGAGGGATAAGGAGAAGGAGAGGGAGAGGGAGAGAGATAGGGAGAAGGAGAGGGAGAGAGAGAGGAGGAGCCGTAGCAGGAGCCGGCTGGACCGTGAAAGAGAAAGGGAGTTGTTGAGGGAGAAGGAGCGTGAGGAGAGCAGGTGATATCTTGCAGCTTTCTCTTAATCCATTTTTTGTGTATTTATTGCTTGTATTCATTACCCGAGTGATTTCTTCCTTCATATGCGGTCTGCCCTTGATTGCCTAGCCACTGAAATGCAGCATGGTCTCAGAAACATGTTGCGAACTTGATATTAATTAGGGAATTTAAACAGTGTTGCGATTGGATATAATAATGCTTTGGATTGCCATGTGCAACATAGAGCATACTATTGATGCAGCTGTTCTTTTTTGTATTTCACTCTTTAAGTGGATTATATGATAACAGAATTGAATAATTGAACCCAGAACACTCTCTGGGCTCTGGAACTGCTGGACATTTAATATACACTTACATTTTTCCGAGTGTTCTTGTCCTTTTATTTATATATTTCAATAACAGTTCTATGCCATTAAGACTAGCTGGCAGCTGAGTCAAGGCCCTGCTCATATGGAGCACTCATTTATAAGTAAAATATATTTGAACTTAGCTAGAGCTGTCTCCGCTATATATGCATGTGGTTTTAGTTTTAGTAAACACAAGACATGTTACACTTTCTGTTTTTTCATCTAAGTATAATATAACTCTTGGCCTTTTCAGTAGAGTTGTAATCTGAAGAAAAAACAATAAAGGATCTAGTGCAGAAAACAAAAATGAGTTTATACATAGAGGATATAGAATTCTAACTTGAGTTGAAATCGTAGATGGATTATTTGCATCTTAATGGGCTAACAATGCGGAAACCCTGTGAAGGCTTCTGTTTTGCATCAAAGAAGAAAGTGGATTTCCACATAATGTGTCCAATAAGGTCTGTTTTGTTTCTTTGTTTTGGGCTATTAGATTTGGCACCCTCTTCCCTCCTTTTAATGCTTTTGCATAGCTGGCTTTAAGGTTACTTTCATGCCTCTGAACTGAGATGTTGACCAATGGTGTGTTCAATTTTTAGGTTGGCAAGGCTTGTGGTGAAGCTGTATCAGTTTTCCATCCTTTTCTTCACTTCGAAGACGAAAATGCTTTATCTCCATAATTGTGGCATTCACTTTGCTCTGAACAGGAATTTTAGTCAACATGATTAAGATACTTTGATTAGGTTTAGTCTTTGACCTTTCTGGAACTTGCAGTAGTTCGATAATACATATATTACCATGTATTTACAGGCCATAATTTCAGATTTACAAATTTCTCCTAGTTCATCAGAAATTATGTTAAGGAGATTTGCATCCCCTGCAATATCAATACAGATTTATAATGCCTCGTCTATAGATTCTCTGAAGATAACTTTATATGCTTGCAGGTCATAATAGATTCAAAGTGTAATTTAAGATACTTAAGTGTAAAGAGCTTCTTGTAGTAAAGTGATGATCCTAAAGTTTTTCTACTTTTTCGCACATGGTCATGCTATGTTGCAAAGCTTTCAAATCTCATGCTTTCAACAAGAGTGTTCTTTTACTAGTTGAGGTTTAACAGTTCTCTTTAACCGGAGTGCTTGTGATGATGTACTACATTAAGTGTCTGATAGAGAAGGCTTGCAATGAAATATCTAAAATTATATGTTAAGTTCTCTTTTTTCTGTGAATTGATATTAAAACCACTGTTCTGGTTTAGGAATAGCCTTGTTTGTTGGATCTCAAACAAGGGTGCTGGCAGGAGTTTGTAGGGTGAAACTTTATGAATTTCGGGGGAGAGTGAGCATGTGTTTGAGATTAAATCGTACATAAAGCCTTGCTGACCTTTTCCAGTGATTATATATGTTCTTATTTTACTGGGAGTCATTTGTGCAGGAGATTCAAGGACAAAAAAGAAGGTGCGGAACCTGAAGCTGATCCAGAAAGGGACCAGAGAACTGTTTTTGCGTATCAGGTATTAGTTGGGCTTTGAATATGTATACCTTAATTATTCTCAGCTGAAATCTTATCGTGTCCTGCAGTTTTATTTATCTAAACATTACTAACAATTGTCCGCTACCTGCCCTAATTGTAGATGCCACTCAAGGCGACCGAGAGGGATGTGTTTGAGTTCTTTTCGCAAGCTGGAAAGGTTGGTAAAGGTTATTATAGGAACATGTTTGATATTGATGACGTAGAATTGCTTTCAGTTTTCTGCTTTGTACTGTTACGATTTGGTGCTTTTTAACAATTCTCTTCTGAGACGTGTTTATGGCAGTAGTATGATCTCTTTGGAGGCAATTGCCCATATAATTAGTTTATAACTTATTCATTTTTAATTTGTTCAATTATTTGGACCTTTGGTTCAATAACTTTTCTCCCATTTTAATTAGATGATGGTATGCAATTGTATCTGTGCTTACTTCATTTTATTTTCAGGTTAGGGATGTTAAGTTAATTATGGATCGGAACTCGAGGAGATCAAAAGGAGTCGGGTATGTAGCGCTTATTTTTGAATTTTCATTTCACACCATCAATATTTGATAATTGTGTTCTAGTATGAATTGTCGTTTTTCCAGTTAATACTAGGGATACCATGCCTTTAAGTTCTCAAGCTGTGATGCACATTTCCAATCTCATTCCATGTAAATTGAAGATAATAAGGTTACACATTGGATCTCTAATCCTTGCTTTTACCTGTCTACCTGGAAAAGCTTAATGTGAATGTTGATATCAGTCTTCTGTCTATGCAGGATGTTTCCCTGCTGATACTGGACTTAAAAATTCAGAAATTCAAATAAATATATATATATATATATATTTTTTCTTCCTCCAGATAGTTGAATCTATTATTCATGTTAGAATTTATCAAGGTTTTGGGCTGTGTTAGCCAGTACTTTGTAAATGATTTATGGTCTTTTGTCCTGCATAATTAAGAATGTTTACAATGGTTGCAGGTACATTGAATTTTATGATGCTATGTCTGTGCCAATGGCTATAGCTCTATCTGGACACCTATTTCTTGGACAACCTGTAATGGTGAAACCTTCAGAGGCCGAAAAGAATCTTGTTCAATCAAATGCTTCTGCTGGTTGGGTCAGTTACTGGACCATATGGTGCCACAGATAGGAAGCTTTATGTAGGAAATTTACATTTCAACATGACAGAATTTCAGCTTAAGCAGGTAAATTACTTCGTCGTGGGATCTCTTCTATCCATCATGTACCATTATTACTATGAGTATCGTGCACCTTGTGAAACATTAGATTTTGAATTCAAAACCCTAATTTTTCAAATTAACAGTTTCAAACCCTCGATTCTACAACCGTGATATCTTGTTAAAACGTAATGTGGAAGCATATCTGGTAGTAATTTCTGTGTATTCATCTACTCAATAATGCACATATATACGTAAGAGATCAAACTAATTAAAGCCTATACAATTGTACCATACACGTAAGTCTATCGCATATATAATTCTTACAACTTGAAATTCAGATGCCCAAACTTCTTTTTGGTTTAGGTATTCATCTGTTCAAATGTCCAAAGATTAATTTTTGAATTTTGATATTCTTATAGATATCAGAAGCTGTTGGGTGCATTCTTGGTTAGCTACATTTTTTCATTTTATTTACCCTAACATGTAACTATTGACTTTCAATCGTGCTCCAGATTTTCGAAGCATTTGGGCCTGTTGAGCTTGTGCAACTTCCGACAGATCCTGAGACGGGCCATTGCAAAGGTTTCGGTTTGTTCAAGTCAGTATTTTCTGCATGTTAACACTTTATTATTATTATTATTATTATTATTATTATTATTATTATTATTATTATTATTATCATTATTATTATTATTACAAAATCTAGTCTCAAGTCACTTTATTGATCTATTGACATCTTCACAGTTTGCACAACTCGAACATTCAAAGGCAGCACAAAGTTTGAACGGCAAACTAGAGATTGCTGGTCGTACCATTAAGGTATTGTGCTTGAGAGTTACTTTCCTTGTTTTGATTAATAATGACTGGTTCTTCGGAACAGTTTCTTTCACTTTACAAGTTAGAAGTTTTCGGAGGATATCATGCACAGCTCAGATATCTTACTCTCTTTTTTATGGTCAATTTCAGGTCTCCTCAGTTACTGACCATGTTGGAGCACAAGATTCTGGAACAAAACTGCAGATTTCGATGACGATGATGGGGGTGGTTTGGTGAGTGAAAATATTTAGTTGGATTACCTGGATAATAAATTGAACTTTACATTAGAAACTTGTGATTATTCCACCCAGGTTTGAATTTCCCAGCCCTTTTGCTTTTGAATTTTAATACCCAAACATATCCTGATGGACAACCTTGCCCATATCTTCCAATTCATTTGTACTGTGTTGCACGTTACAATCTTTGTGTAAAAGACATTGTCATTCATGATGATTATGCTGGTCTAAGCTGATCCGTCTCTAAGTCATAAAGTTGGTATTTTCTTTTAATATTATCACCTTCACTTGGTGTTGGTGGGTTTTTGTTTCTGTGTTTCCTCCATTTTTGCTCTGTTCTCCGTCACTTCCCTTTCATTCCCAGTGCTGGATGAGAAAAATGGAATACAAAACCAAATTTCTTTTCCAGTAGAGACATCTTCCTCACATGTTCTCCGGGTTGAGTGTCTGTTAAAGACGAACCATAACTATAGTATAAGCTGAAGAAAAGTTTAAATCTGCACTTGGAACTCATGTCTGAACAATAAATAAATGTAACTTTTGCATAATGTGATGTGTTGAATATTGCCTCTTTTGTTGGAGTTATGAAAGAATGACTTGCTGTTTGTTTTCACATCAATCTGGCAACCCCATTTACAGTATATGGATGTCTCATTGTTAAGTATATAATCTTTGCAGGCTCTAAATGCTCAATCCAGAGCAATGCTCATGGCAAAGCTTGACCGCAGTGGTATAGCTTCAAGGTCAGTATGCATGATTTGTTAGATCAGCAGTTTCCTCCTGGTTTATTTGATTACTGATTTGACATCTTTTCCACAGTGTTGTTGGAAGCCTTGGGGTACCTGCCGTAAATGGAGCAGCTCCTTCACAGCAAGCTATCACCATGCCTATCAATCCAACTGCAGTCCTTCCAAATTCAGTTCTTCCTGCTCAGGCTGTTTCCATGGCTCCAGAACCTATTGGAACACCCAGTGAATGTTTGTTGTTGAAGAATATGTTCGATCCAGCCACTGAGGTTAATGTTTGTCTGCATGTTGCTTGTCACAGTTGGAGAAAAGTTGTTTTATTTGCACGTTAATTATTTTTTTTCCTTTTTCATATTGCAGTCTGATCCTGAGTTTGATCTGGACATTAGAGATGACGTGCAAGAAGAATGTTCGAAGTATGGTCCATGTGAAGCATGCATATGTTGACAAGTAAGGACTCACTGATATTCCACTTGTTTCAAATTCGCATCTGAAGATTATTGTTGGTTGACCCAATAATTTTATTGAAAATGGGAGCAAAACCTGTTTCTAAGCTCCCCTCAGCCCCCAAAAGAACAACAAAAAAAATTGACAGAAGGAAAATCCTGATCCATATGACGGGTGTTTCGTCTGTCAAGAGTATAGTACTGTTTGAGCAAGAATTTACTGTTAATCACCTTTTCAGGTTTGAAGTAGCCATCTTTTGCTGGCAACCTAATCATACTTGGTTTGCTTACAGGAACAGCGCTGGTTATGTTTATTTGAGGTTTGAAAGTAACGGAAGCAGCATCGCGTGCTCAACAGGCAATGCACAAGAGATGGTTTGCTCGTAGATTGATCTCAGCCATATTCTTGGTAGTGTACTTTTTAAAGTCACCATCTTTTATGTTGAATGAGAGTTAATAGTTGTGAAATAGTCTCTGCTGCTCTTAGGGTTCCATTTGTTGTCCTGGCACTTTTTGTGTTTGAAGAGGATCCTTAGGTGTACTACCCCTAGTATGCTGAGTCTGAAGTTCATATGCTTCAATTGAGACTGATATATATTTCTCTTCTAGTACAAGTCGTCACATCAGATTAGGGTAGAATTTGAATTGTTTGTTGATAATGTCTAGTACTCTAGTTATATATTTTAGGATACACATTCTTGGAAGATATTATGTTTTTTTTTTTTTTTAAAAACTTTTTGAGTGACAATCAGCTATATGCTTTGTTGGAATGCGATGGTATATCGTTTGCTTTAGCTGTTTTCAGTTCTGAAACTATGCTGCCGGGTCATTTTGTAGAGGAATTTGTCCGTCAAGATTTCATGTGTTGAACTTGTTGTCAGTGTGCTTTCATGATAACTATTAATATCGTTGTTGTTTGATTGTTATGACTATCAATCTGTTTTGTTGCAGCAACCTTATGAATACGATGCCAAATTCAGAGGCGCTGCCTGATGTTGGCACAAACTCGACGAAGTTTGAGACGAAGTTGAGCTTAGTAGTTATGCTAGGCTAAATTGTAATTGTGTTCCAGTCTATATGTAATCTTGTAATTTCGTCAGACTGCCTGGAACTTTGCTACACTTATAATATTAATTTTAGCCATTATTTGAATGATATTACTCGTGAACAATACATACATTTCATTGTTCTGTTACTTGTTGTTCATTTGATATGACTAAATTTAACAGCAAACGGATGCTACTTTGGTTTGATCGAAAATAATAAGCTAATTCAATATCCACTCTGAATATTAAGGTGAATGCCAGATGAGTCTCAAAAGTCCACTTTTCCTCCCAAAAATTGAAAATAACTTTTTTTTAGAATAAAAATGGAAGTAACTTGGGCAGTACACCAGTAGTAAAATTTTGATCACTAAAATAAAATGAGATGTTCACAGTAAAATGAGTTAAAGTTACAATCAAAGATAAAGAATCATGGCGTTTTCGTCGTTTATGAAAAACATGACAAAATATTTTTGAATAGGGTTTATTCGTTATTCCTAAAGGAGTTCTAAGAATTTTTTTTTAATATTTTAATTTTAAGGTACATGATCAATAATTAAATATCACAATTACTAAATACATGTATTATATAATATATTACGTATGTGAATTCATTCTTTCGCTTCAATCCTTCATTAAGAATAATAAACTATTCGGTTATTTATTTATTAACCAGCGTTTAAAAAGTACCTTTCTATAGTCGCATTTAAGGCGTGTTTGATATATCCCTTGAGTCTTTTTAATATGAGGTAAGCAAAACTGCCCTAGCCCAGAGGAGCCACGTTTTGGATTGCCCCTTTGTGTTTATACTGATCATTTGAGATGCCCTACTTTAGAAAACCCATAGAAATGAGCCTTAGATTCGACAAACCAGACGTAAACTTATATAGATTCTTTCTTCTAGTTTTACCTCTTAGATTTATCAAACAAAACTGTAAATAACTACGATTTTGGTAGGAGCATCTGAGTTAATACCCAAGGAACAACAACAAGAGCTCTAGACAAGATAAGTCGATGTCTTTGGAAATGTATTCAGTAAATGGAAAAATCCCTTCATATGGTATCTTATTTGTCCCATTCGTCTTCTATTTAGAGATTAAACCTGTGAATTAACTATCCAAACCCAGAAACCTAAATCAATAAACTAATCAATACCTCCCCTTCTTCGCTTTCAGGGCTTTGTCCCCGGCTGTTAATTGAAGTCTGAGTCGAGGTCTTTTGACTAGGGACCTGCAATCCTTCTCTAAACTTCAACCTTATATCGAATGAGTGGACTGTTCTCCACTACAAGCTCACAAGCAACCAATTAGTCGTACATGTATTGATTTATTTCATCTAGAATATGTAAAGTTCATGACTTAAAAGTATGTATTTAACTTGCTCGACAAGTTAAAAATATTTTGAATTCAACAAGAAGGTGGTTATATGGACGAGCTATTGAAAACACGCAAGTTAAAATATATGGTTACAACAAAAAAGATGATATCAATCTAAATCTATTGTAATGATATATATATATATATCATTACAATAGATTTAGATTGATATCATCTTTTTTGTTGTAACCATATATTTTAACTTGCGTGTTTTCAATAGCTCGTCCATATAACCACCTTCTTGTTGAATTCAAAATATTTTTAACTTGTCGAGCAAGTTAAATACATACTTTTAAGTCATGAACTTTACATATTCTAGATGAAATAAATCAATACATGTACGACTAATTGGTTGCTTGTGAGCTTGTAGTGGAGAACAGTCCACTCAATTCGATATAAGGTTGAAGTTTAGAGAAGGATTGCAGGTCCCTAGTCAAAAGACCTCGACTCAGACTTCAATTAACAGCCGGGGACAAAGCCCTGAAAGCGAAGAAGGGGAGGTATTGATTAGTTTATTGATTTAGGTTTCTGGGTTTGGATAGTTAATTCACAGGTTTAATCTCTAAATAGAAGACGAATGGGACAAATAAGAATACCATATGAAGGGATTTTTCCATTTACTGAATACATTTCCAAAGACATCGACTTATCTTGTCTAGAGCTCTTGTTGTTGTTCCTTGGGGTATTAACTCAGATGCTCCTACCAAAATCGTAGTTATTTACAGTTTTGTTTGATAAATCTAAGAGGTAAAACTAGAAGAAAGAATCTATATAAGTTTACGTCTGGTTTGTCGAATCTAAGGCTCATTTCTATGGGTTTTCTAAAGTAGGGCATCTCAAATGATCAGGTATAAACACAAAGGGGCAATCCAAAACGTGGCTCCTCTGGGCTAGGGCAGTTTTGCTTACCTCATATTAAAAAGACTCAAGGGATATATCAAACACGCCTTAAATGCGACTATAGAAAGGTACTTTTTAAACGCTGGTTAATAAATAAATAACCGAATAGTTATTATTCTTAATGAAGGATTGAAAGCGAAAGAATGAATTCACATACGTAATATATTATATAATACATGTATTTAGTAATTGTGATATTTAATTATTGATCATGTACCTTAAAATTTAAAATATTAAAAAAAATTCTTAGAACTCTTTAGGAATAACGAATAAACCCTATTCAAAAATATTTTGTCATGTTTTTCATAAACGACGAAAACGCCATGATTCTTTATCTTTGATTGTAACTTTAACTCATTTTACTGTGAACATCTCATTTTATTTTAGTGATCAAAATTTTACTACTGGTGTACTGCCCAAGTTACTTCCATTTTTTATTCTAAAAAAAAGTTATTTTCAATTTTTGGGAGAAAAGTGGACTTTTGAGACTCATCTGGCATTCACCTTAATATTCAGAGTGGATATTGAATTAGCTTATTATTTTCGATCAAACCAAAGTAGCATCCGTTTGCTGTTAAATTTAGTCATATCAAATGAACAACAAGTAACAGAACAATGAAATGTATGTATTGTTCACGAGTAATATCATTCAAATAATGGCTAAAATTAATATTATAAGTGTAGCAAAGTTCCAGGCAGTCTGACGAAATTACAAGATTACATATAGACTGGAACACAATTACAATTTAGCCTAGCATAACTACTAAGCTCAACTTCGTCTCAAACTTCCGTCGAGTTTGTGCCAACATCAGGCAGCGCCTCTGAATTTGGCATCGTATTCATAAGGTTGCTGCAACAAAACAGATTGATAGTCATAACAATTCAAACAACAACGATATTAATAGTTATCATGAAAGCACACTGACAACAAGTTCAACACATGAAATCTTGACGGACAAATTCCTCTACAAAATGACCCGGCAGCATAGTTCAGAACTGAAAACAGCTAAAGCAAACGATATACCATCGCATTCCAACAAAGCATATAGCTGATTGTCAACTCAAAAAGTTTTAAAAAAAAAAAAAACATAATATCTTCCAAGAATGTGTATCCTAAAATATATAACTAGAGTACTAGACATTATCAACAAACAATTCAAATTCTACCCTAATCTGATGTGACGACTTGTACTAGAAGAGAAATATATATCAGTCTCAATTGAAGCATATGAACTTCAGACTCAGCATACTAGGGGTAGTACACCTAAGGATCCTCTTCAAACACAAAAAGTGCCAGGACAACAAATGGAACCCTAAGAGCAGCAGAGACTATTTCACAACTATTAACTCTCATTCAACATAAAAGATGGTGACTTTAAAAAGTACACTACCAAGAATATGGCTGAGATCAATCTACGAGCAAACCATCTCTTGTGCATTGCCTGTTGAGCACGCGATGCTGCTTCCGTACTTTCAAACCTCAAATAAACATAACCAGCGCTGTTCCTGTAAGCAAACCAAGTATGATTAGGTTGCCAGCAAAAAGATGGCTACTTCAAACCTGAAAAGGTGATTAACAGTAAAATTCTTGCTCAAACAGTACTATACTCTTGACAGACGAAACACACGTCATATGGATCAGGATTTTCCTTCTGTCCAATTTTTTTTGTTGTTCTTTTGGGGGCTGAGGGGAGCTTAGAAAACAGGTTTTGCTCCCATTTTCAATAAAATTATTGGGTCAACCAACAATAATCTTCAGATGCGAATTTGAAACAAGTGGAATATCAGTGAGTCCTTACTTGTCAACATATGCATGCTTCACATGACCATACTTCGAACATTCTTCTTGCACGTCATCTCTAATGTCCAGATCAAACTCAGGATCAGACTGCAATATGAAAAAGGAAAAAAAAATAATTAACGTGCAAATAAACAACTTTTCTCCAACTGTGACAAGCAACATGCAGACAAACATTAACCTCAGTGGCTGGATCGAACATATTCTTCAACAACAAACATTCACTGGGTGTTCCAATAGGTTCTGGAGCCATGGAAACAGCCTGAGCAGGAAGAACTGAATTTGGAAGGACTGCAGTTGGATTGATAGGCATGGTGATAGCTTGCTGTGAAGGAGCTGCTCCATTTACGGCAGGTACCCCAAGGCTTCCAACAACACTGTGGAAAAGATGTCAAATCAGTAATCAAATAAACCAGGAGGAAACTGCTGATCTAACAAAATCATGCATACTGACCTTGAAGCTATACCACTGCGGTCAAGCTTTGCCATGAGCATTGCTCTGGATTGAGCATTTAGAGCCTGCAAAGATTATATACTTAACAATGAGACATCCATATACTGTAAATGGGGTTGCCAGATTGATGTGAAAACAAACAGCAAGTCATTCTTTCATAACTCCAACAAAAGAGGCAATATTCAACACATCACATTATGCAAAAGTTACATTTATTTATTGTTCAGACATGAGTTCCAAGTGCAGATTTAAACTTTTCTTCAGCTTATACTATAGTTATGGTTCGTCTTTAACAGACACTCAACCCGGAGAACATGTGAGGGAAGATGTCTCTACTGGAAAAGAAATTTGGTTTTGTATTCCATTTTTCTCATCCAGCACTGGGAATGAAAGGGAAGTGAAGGAGAACAGAGCAAAAATGGAGGAAACACAGAAACAAAAACCCACCAACACCAAGTGAAGGTGATAATATTAAAAGAAAATACCAACTTTATGACTTTAGAGACGGATCAGCTTAGACCAGCATAATCATCATGAATGACAATGTCTTTTACACAAAGATTGTAACGTGCAACACAGTACAAATGAATTGGAAGATATGGCAAGGTTGTCCATCAGGATATGTTTGGGTATTAAAATTCAAAAGCAAAAGGGCTGGGAAATTCAAACCTGGGGTGGAATAATCACAAGTTTCTAATGTAAAGTTCAATTTATTATCCAGGTAATCCAACTAAATATTTTCACTCACCAAACCACCCCCATCATCGTCATCGAAATCTGCAGTTTTTGTTCCAGAATCTTGTGCTCCAACATGGTCAGTAACTGAGGAGACCTGAAATTGACCATAAAAAAGAGAGTAAGATATCTGAGCTGTGCATGATATCCTCCGAAAACTTCTAACTTGTAAAGTGAAAGAAACTGTTCCGAAGAACCAGTCATTATTAATCAAAACAAGGAAAGTAACTCTCAAGCACAATACCTTAATGGTACGACCAGCAATCTCTAGTTTGCCGTTCAAACTTTGTGCTGCCTTTGAATGTTCGAGTTGTGCAAACTGTGAAGATGTCAATAGATCAATAAAGTGACTTGAGACTAGATTTTGTAATAATAATAATAATGATATAATAATAATAATAATAATAATAATAATAATAATAATAATAATAATAATAAAGTGTTAACATGCAGAAAATACTGACTTGAACAAACCCGAAACCTTTGCAATGGCCCGTCTCAGGATCTGTCGGAAGTTGCACAAGCTCAACAGGCCCAAATGCTTCGAAAATCTGGAGCACGATTGAAAGTCAATAGTTACATGTTAGGGTAAATAAAATGAAAAAATGTAGCTAACCAAGAATGCACCCAACAGCTTCTGATATCTATAAGAATATCAAAATTCAAAAATTAATCTTTGGACATTTGAACAGATGAATACCTAAACCAAAAAGAAGTTTGGGCATCTGAATTTCAAGTTGTAAGAATTATATATGCGATAGACTTACGTGTATGGTACAATTGTATAGGCTTTAATTAGTTTGATCTCTTACGTATATATGTGCATTATTGAGTAGATGAATACACAGAAATTACTACCAGATATGCTTCCACATTACGTTTTAACAAGATATCACGGTTGTAGAATCGAGGGTTTGAAACTGTTAATTTGAAAAATTAGGGTTTTGAATTCAAAATCTAATGTTTCACAAGGTGCACGATACTCATAGTAATAATGGTACATGATGGATAGAAGAGATCCCACGACGAAGTAATTTACCTGCTTAAGCTGAAATTCTGTCATGTTGAAATGTAAATTTCCTACATAAAGCTTCCTATCTGTGGCACCATATGGTCCAGTAACTGACCCACCAGCAGAAGCATTTGATTGAACAAGATTCTTTTCGGCCTCTGAAGGTTTCACCATTACAGGTTGTCCAAGAAATAGGTGTCCAGATAGAGCTATAGCCATTGGCACAGACATAGCATCATAAAATTCAATGTACCTGCAACCATTGTAAACATTCTTAATTATGCAGGACAAAAGACCATAAATCATTTACAAAGTACTGGCTAACACAGCCCAAAACCTTGATAAATTCTAACATGAATAATAGATTCAACTATCTGGAGGAAGAAAAAATATATATATATATATATTTATTTGAATTTCTGAATTTTTAAGTCCAGTATCAGCAGGGAAACATCCTGCATAGACAGAAGACTGATATCAACATTCACATTAAGCTTTTCCAGGTAGACAGGTAAAAGCAAGGATTAGAGATACCAATGTGTAACCTTATTATCTTCAATTTACATGGAATGAGATTGGAAATGTGCATCACAGCTTGAGAACTTAAAGGCATGGTATCCCTAGTATTAACTGGAAAAACGACAATTCATACTAGAACACAATTATCAAATATTGATGGTGTGAAATGAAAATTCAAAAATAAGCGCTACATACCCGACTCCTTTTGATCTCCTCGAGTTCCGATCCATAATTAACTTAACATCCCTAACCTGAAAATAAAATGAAGTAAGCACAGATACAATTGCATACCATCATCTAATTAAAATGGGAGAAAAGTTATTGAACCAAAGGTCCAAATAAATTGAACAAATTAAAAATGAATAAGTTATAAACTAATTATATGGGCAATTGCCTCCAAAGAGATCATACTACTGCCATAAACACGTCTCAGAAGAGAATTGTTAAAAAGCACCAAATCGTAACAGTACAAAGCAGAAAACTGAAAGCAATTCTACGTCATCAATATCAAACATGTTCCTATAATAACCTTTACCAACCTTTCCAGCTTGCGAAAAGAACTCAAACACATCCCTCTCGGTCGCCTTGAGTGGCATCTACAATTAGGGCAGGTAGCGGACAATTGTTAGTAATGTTTAGATAAATAAAACTGCAGGACACGATAAGATTTCAGCTGAGAATAATTAAGGTATACATATTCAAAGCCCAACTAATACCTGATACGCAAAAACAGTTCTCTGGTCCCTTTCTGGATCAGCTTCAGGTTCCGCACCTTCTTTTTTGTCCTTGAATCTCCTGCACAAATGACTCCCAGTAAAATAAGAACATATATAATCACTGGAAAAGGTCAGCAAGGCTTTATGTACGATTTAATCTCAAACACATGCTCACTCTCCCCCGAAATTCATAAAGTTTCACCCTACAAACTCCTGCCAGCACCCTTGTTTGAGATCCAACAAACAAGGCTATTCCTAAACCAGAACAGTGGTTTTAATATCAATTCACAGAAAAAAGAGAACTTAACATATAATTTTAGATATTTCATTGCAAGCCTTCTCTATCAGACACTTAATGTAGTACATCATCACAAGCACTCCGGTTAAAGAGAACTGTTAAACCTCAACTAGTAAAAGAACACTCTTGTTGAAAGCATGAGATTTGAAAGCTTTGCAACATAGCATGACCATGTGCGAAAAAGTAGAAAAACTTTAGGATCATCACTTTACTACAAGAAGCTCTTTACACTTAAGTATCTTAAATTACACTTTGAATCTATTATGACCTGCAAGCATATAAAGTTATCTTCAGAGAATCTATAGACGAGGCATTATAAATCTGTATTGATATTGCAGGGGATGCAAATCTCCTTAACATAATTTCTGATGAACTAGGAGAAATTTGTAAATCTGAAATTATGGCCTGTAAATACATGGTAATATATGTATTATCGAACTACTGCAAGTTCCAGAAAGGTCAAAGACTAAACCTAATCAAAGTATCTTAATCATGTTGACTAAAATTCCTGTTCAGAGCAAAGTGAATGCCACAATTATGGAGATAAAGCATTTTCGTCTTCGAAGTGAAGAAAAGGATGGAAAACTGATACAGCTTCACCACAAGCCTTGCCAACCTAAAAATTGAACACACCATTGGTCAACATCTCAGTTCAGAGGCATGAAAGTAACCTTAAAGCCAGCTATGCAAAAGCATTAAAAGGAGGGAAGAGGGTGCCAAATCTAATAGCCCAAAACAAAGAAACAAAACAGACCTTATTGGACACATTATGTGGAAATCCACTTTCTTCTTTGATGCAAAACAGAAGCCTTCACAGGGTTTCCGCATTGTTAGCCCATTAAGATGCAAATAATCCATCTACGATTTCAACTCAAGTTAGAATTCTATATCCTCTATGTATAAACTCATTTTTGTTTTCTGCACTAGATCCTTTATTGTTTTTTCTTCAGATTACAACTCTACTGAAAAGGCCAAGAGTTATATTATACTTAGATGAAAAAACAGAAAGTGTAACATGTCTTGTGTTTACTAAAACTAAAACCACATGCATATATAGCGGAGACAGCTCTAGCTAAGTTCAAATATATTTTACTTATAAATGAGTGCTCCATATGAGCAGGGCCTTGACTCAGCTGCCAGCTAGTCTTAATGGCATAGAACTGTTATTGAAATATATAAATAAAAGGACAAGAACACTCGGAAAAATGTAAGTGTATATTAAATGTCCAGCAGTTCCAGAGCCCAGAGAGTGTTCTGGGTTCAATTATTCAATTCTGTTATCATATAATCCACTTAAAGAGTGAAATACAAAAAAGAACAGCTGCATCAATAGTATGCTCTATGTTGCACATGGCAATCCAAAGCATTATTATATCCAATCGCAACACTGTTTAAATTCCCTAATTAATATCAAGTTCGCAACATGTTTCTGAGACCATGCTGCATTTCAGTGGCTAGGCAATCAAGGGCAGACCGCATATGAAGGAAGAAATCACTCGGGTAATGAATACAAGCAATAAATACACAAAAAATGGATTAAGAGAAAGCTGCAAGATATCACCTGCTCTCCTCACGCTCCTTCTCCCTCAACAACTCCCTTTCTCTTTCACGGTCCAGCCGGCTCCTGCTACGGCTCCTCCTCTCTCTCTCCCTCTCCTTCCCTCTCTCTCTCCCTCTCCCTCTCCTTCTCCTTATCCCTCTCTCGCCTCTCTCGCTCCTTTTCCTTCTCTCTATCCCTCTCTCTCTCTCCTTGTCCTTGTCCTTGTCCCTGTCCTTGTCTCTCACCCTATCCTTGTCCCTATCCCTTTCCCTCTCTTTCTCCTTCTCCCTCGAGCTCCGCCTCTCTCTCTCGGAATCCCGGTCTCGACTCATATGCCTCGAGCTCCTTTCTCTGTCCCTATCCCTATCCCTTTCTCGATCCTTGTCCTTGTCTCTGTCGCGTCCGTTCTCATCATTCCTCGATTTCTTGCTGCTGCTGCTCCTCTCCTTCTCTTCTTCATCAAATTCATCCTCTTCACTCCTCTCTCTCCTCCTGTACCCCTTCTCCTTCTCCTTCTCCTTCTCCTTATCCTTATCCTTCTCCTTCTCTGGAGTCTCCTTCTTCGGTTGGCCGTTGGTTTCTTCCACCGCCTTTTCCAGGTAGTCGTACTCGTCGAAATCCATCTGA
>JANLIY010000242.1:0-43010 GCA_029490685.1 Schizonepeta tenuifolia | reverse complement strand
TTGTTATGATGACGCAATACAGGTCTCATCTAATCACAATCGGGCTGCAATATAAACACACAAACCATAAGGAAAAAAGTTCGATCGCTCAAACCAACAAAATCACAAAACACAAAACCTATAAAACAGTCTCGGGTCACCCACGACGGGGCTGCCCATGATGGGGCTACCCACGACGGGTGCCATCGTGGGCACAAAAACACCCACCGTGGGCAGCCCATTTTTCACCGTTTTTCACCTTCAAACCCCAATTTTTATCAACAAATCTTAGATATAACACTTTTAATACTCATAAAATCATGTACATTGTTCTCATATTCAATAAATCGAACATAAACACACATTTAGAAGCATACATTTTTCAAACCCAAAATTCAATTTTGTATGGAACTTTAGCACTAACCGGTGGTTCGTTGTCGACGAGTCGTACTTCCTCCTCGCTGGAGGTAGATGTCGACTCTCCATGGTGGTCGGATTGATCACTCATTACCGGCTTGTGTGTGTGTGTGTGTGCCCGTCGTGTGTGGTGCCGTTGAGGGTTGAGAGGGGGAAAGAGAGAGAGAAAGTGATGTGTGGGGTGTGGGGTAGTGGGGGGGAGGACCGATAGAAAGTGAGGGTTTTTTTAATTTTTTTGTCTTTTTCTTATTTGTTTATGTAAAATAAGGATATTTTAGTCTTTTAAGTGATTTTGGTATAGAAAACCTTATACTCTTATAAAAGAGTGCAAAAACTTCTATCTTTATTAAAAGGTATTTAAAAAGAGTTTGCCCTATTTTTTTTTTTTGTCTGTTAATTGTATAGATTTACAGTATATTCCTCGTGAAGGCCAGATAAAGATTACTAAAACCAGCCCATACAAAACATTATATATGGAGAGTGTAAATTTTTTCACAAGCTCAATTAAGTACTCTTTTATTTTATTTTTTTTCAGTTCAGAGAATTTCTGTAAAAAAAAAAATAGTCATCTAAATAGTATTTGTCTCTTGCTTCGTAACTATGAGTCTGACTTCTACTAAAGTATTTTAGAGAAATCCCCCAAACTATCACTTCTTAGATAGTTTTTTTTAAAATCTAGCACTCTTTATAAAAATTTAAAAATTTAGCATTTTTCCTCTTTTTTACCTCAAATACATTTTGTATTTCTCATCTTATCCCAATTTTTCTCTCTTTCCTTCCCCTTTATTTTCTCTCTCTCTCTCTCTCTTCTCATTCATAACCGCCACCCCTCTCTCTCTCTCTCTCTCTCTCAAACTCCAAACTCAGAACTCCATTAACGATCGGTAAATTCTCCTTAAACTCCAAAATCACTATCTTCTCTTTTGCAAATAACTCTATTTCCTCATCCTTCATAACTAAAAAAGTCGATATTAATCTTTCCCTACCGCCGACAAGGGCAGTTGGAGCTCCTCCGCCTCCTCTCCCTGCCGCCGACGAGGGCGGCATTCACCTCCGCCGCCGCCTACCTCCCCACCAAATTCACCATCCTGGCCCACCTCCGCCACCTACTCGTCGCCTCTCTCAAATATGTCTCTACCTCTCTCTCTCTCTAAAAACCCTAGCCTTCCCGCAGCCGCCACCTCCTCGCCACCTTGCTACCGCTGCCGCCACCACCTCGCCACCGCCACCTCTCTCCTCCAATGCAGATCTGGTGCGCTGTTCATCCAGATCTGGTGCACAGCACCGGCAACGGAGTGCACGCGGTGGCACGCGATCTACTTCCGCCGCTCGATTCCACATCCCAGCAGCAGCCCTTCGATCTCGTGCCTCTTTCTCGTTCGCTCCGGCTGGTGGTTATGCAACCAACTAGACGCCATTCATCTCCTTTGTCGCGGTGATGTCGTGATTCCGGCGGAGTGCAGAACACCAGATATGGTGTGCAGTCACTGGCGATCCTTGGAGCTCGGCGACAGCAGCAGCTCGAATCCGCATCGCCACCTCCCGACAGTAACAACAACAACAGTGGCGGTGGTTTCACGCGATTCCGGTGTTTCTGTTTCAGTTTCTGTATCATTTTGGAAGAGCTCTGTTATTGCTCAATTGAGTAAATTGTGTATGATTTGGGGTGACATTTGATTGCATTTTTTGTATAATACTACTGGACATATACTACTATTTGGGGTGACATTCTTTCAATTTGCCTGCAAATTTTTGTGTGTTGATGTTTGATGAAATATGTCTGTTTTGATTGTGTTAGTTGGTTTAATGGGAAGCAGATGGAAGGCTGTCGGGCCTTCCCATTTTTTTTGTGCATTCACAAATTTTGCCATAATTTTTTTGTGACTTTACAAAATTTTCCTCTTTTTTGTGACTTCACATATTTTTTTTGTGATTCACAGATTTTTTTAAGTGACTTTACAAATTTTTTTGATGACTACACAAATTTTTCTTTTTTTTTTCGGACTTCACAAAAAAGTTGAGGCCGCCGGCGACAATTGCGGCGGTGGAAAAGTGGTGGTGGAATTTATTTATTTTCGTTCAGCCACAAATTTTTTTTGTGACCGCCGGCGACAGTGGCGGCGGCATGACGGCGGCGGTGGCGACGACGCGGCGGCGGAAAAGTGGTGGTTGAATTTTTTTCTTTGTTCAGTCACAAATTTTTTTCTTACCGCCGGCGGCGGCGGTAAGATTGTGGTTGTAAAATATATTTTTTTTATTCAGTCACAATTTTTTTTTTTGTTACCAAATAGGTGATGAAAGGGCAAAATTATCACAAATACTAAACTTTTAAGTTTTTTTAAGAAATGCTATTTTTTTTTAAAAACTATCTAAGAAATGTTACTTATAAAATCCTCTCTATAAAATCCTCTCTAAGTATTTATATACTTATTTTTTATCTTCCCTCCAGTTTGGCTGAAAATCACTTAGCGTCCAATCAATTCCAAAATACTGGACATTATACCATATATATGAATGGCAAACATTCTGATTAAAAGATCGCACTTTGTTAATCTGAAGATCGCCTTATTCCGACAACTATCATCACTTGGGAAATCAACATTACACCATTAATTAGTAGTAATATAATTTGCTACTACTTTTTTTATTGGTGGAAAATTAATGGGTTATACAAATACTACTACTATATACTCCACAACTCACAACCATCACATGTTTTTTCATTTAAATAATCTGCGAGGAATGATTGTGCAAATACTGAAAGGCACCTAAATACTTAAATATTACTCCATATAAAGCAGATAATTGTCATTTTCTTTTTCATTAAATGACACTTGCACCATTTTAGAAAGTGGGTAAAAGAATGTCTTTTGCCCTTTTAATTAATTTTAAAGATTCTAGTCTTCCCTTTTCACCAATAACAATTTATTAATTAAGCCTACCCCAAATTTTTTAAGAAATATTTTTCTTGAAATTTATAAAGAAAATCGAACAGTAAAAACAGAAGTACTTCAACGTCGCCGATATAGAAGATGTCGCACTCCGACAGAATTCCAGGGATGTATTATAGCATCTTTAGCGTAAAGTTTAATAAGAGCGACAGTTAATTAATTTGCTACAATCATTTTTTTTTTCGTGCTTTACTTTGAAAACGTTTGAAAAAAAAGTTAGTCGTGGCCTTTTTATTGGTAAGGAATCACATTTTCGACAATTAAAATTGATACTCATGCATGAGAGGTGTGCGATTCCAAATAATTGAGTCATCTCAAAAGTTCGGAACATAACTTGATAGTTGATACATAACTAGCTCAATTAGACGTTGGGATAATAAGTGATATATTTCTTTTAATTACTAGTTGATATTAAATGATAGAAAAAAGTTAAAACCATAGAACTGCGAAGGGGGAATGGAAAATGTAGAAGGAAAATTAAAAGATAAAAATAAAAAAATAAATACTAGTATTAAACATGGACGGACATCAGTATTTCCATATGTACAATTTTGTAGCAATTGGTAGCACTTATCTTATGTAGTGATATTTGAACAATAGGTGTCAAGGGTGTCAACCAGATTCTTTTTGACAAGACCGGACGATTGTTCTTATAAACTGGTTCCATTTTTATTTTTATTTTAATATTGTTTATTATGCCAATTATTTCCCTATACTTTATTTTCCTTTCTTAATCACTATTTTAGACAGTAATATTTTCTCTCCCCTTATGTTCTCCACACTTTTTATCCCTCCATAACCCATCGAATTAATTCCTAAAAATAATCACGTATTTTTCATAGAAATAAATATTTTTTTCTCTCGATTAATATAACTAGTGTATATAGCCAATTGAAAATCGACGGAAAATTTGTGTTAATAAAACTAATAAATTATTAAATATAATATGTAATAGTATAAGTTAGATATTGTTCGTTAATTATTTACTCTAATTTCACAAATAATTTTTAAAGCTAATTTTCCTTCTCAAAATTGATGAACAAAAATATACTAGGCTCCAAATAAAATTGTCCCACGTCGATTTCATATGAAAATTGTACGTGAACCATTTTGACAACAAATATCTCTATGTTTCAGATTGATTTAAAAAAGAAAATTAATTTTAAAGGAATGTCCTATAAAACTCAAGGTCTATCCTAAACTATGAAATTAGCATTTTTTTTAGCATTATGGCAGTTTCGACAGCAAATATCTCTATGAAATTATTAATGTCTAAATCTCCTAAACTATGAAATAAATAACCAATTTATCATGTCTAAATCTCCTAAACTATGAAATTAGCATTTTTTTTAATTGAACCTCTGATTTTGAATCGGCTCATCTATCCCCACAGTTCTAGAATCGACGCATTCTACCCTTCACAATTTCAGGTTGGAACCGACCCATCTACCCTCCATGGTTCTAAGTCGAAATCCTTCCCACTAGTTGAACTGCCATAATTGAAACGATCTGTCTACCCCCCATGGTTCACGGTCAGAATCCTCGTGGTCAACCAAGATTTTGAAAAAGTTGAACCGTCGGTATGGAAATCGACCCGTCTACCCTCACGGTTCCAAGTCAGAATTCTCACGTTATGTTGAACTGTCGTAACTGAATCAACTCGTCTACCCCACCGGTTCCAATCAGAATCAACTCGTTTGACCATGATCTTTATTTTTGTGGACAATAAAATAAATGAATCAAAAGTGCACGAAAATAAATAGCTTATATAATAGGACTTAATAAGTGGTCATATTAAATTTTTAATAAAAAATAAAAACTATTTATTTGATCAACCATTAATTGGGCCCCATTTTTTATAGATAATTTTAAAGTTTTCTACTTCTCAAAATCAATGTGGGACAAAATATATTTGACTCTCAAAGAAATGTTCCCTTGTCAATTTTATATGAGAATTGTGATGAATCATATTGATGGATTGATGTATTTTGTTAAGTTGTTATATATGAGATGTGTATGTAATATATTTATATTATAACATGAATATATCATAATAAAATGTGTATAAAAAGACCATGCGTGAGTTATATGGCATCTCAATATTCTTATTCCATATTTAACTATGAAATAAATATGTTTTAAAATTACAAAAATGGAGAATAAATAAAAAATTGGAGAATTGAGCGATTTGAGAGATGCCACATAGGATATTTTTTGCGTAGAGTCATACAAGAACATTATTTTATGTGATAAATGAGAATTAATCCAACCTATCATATTTTATAATCTAAGGCTATTATTGATTTTAGATTATTTATTAAGAAATGATAGAATTATAATACTACGCTTTACTCGTCGTAAGTGCCCATCATCATAAAATATCGGATGTCATTTCTTTTATTAATGGTACATAGTTTATTTCATAAGGTTTGGTTTGTTAATAATAATAATAATAATAATAATAATAATAATAATAATAATAATAATAATAATAATAATAATAATAATAATATGATAAATAATAATAAATTGATATGTACAATATATGCAAAACGTGAGATTGACATGGAAAGTTGGAATTTTCTATACACATATAGTATATTTTAACAACAACAACAACAACAACAACAATAATAATAATAATAATAATAATAATAATAATAATAATAATAATATTAATAATAATATGATAAAAAATAATATATAAATTGATATGTAAAATATATGCAAAACGTGAGATTGACATGGGAATTTGAGATTATATAGGGTAGGGATCCAGTGAAAATAGATTTTATATGAGAATGTGAGAATGATATATTTTAATGCATTTTTATTACATCGTAATGCATATATTGAATAAATGTAATGAATGCACATTGTAATGCATAAACTACAATAATTTAATGCATTAACATTGTAATGCATAAATTTACAACAACATAATGCATCATTAAATCTGGACCATTGATCAACAAAGATCAATGGCCGAAATTTATTCCTCATTTCTCACATAAGAAAGCATTCCCACCTGATCATCTTTCTATATATATATATATAGGGATGTACTCTTGCGAAAAAGCCTCCTTATCCTAAAAATGAAAATTAATCTCAAGCCACACATCTTTGCATGATGGATGGTTAAGATTTGATCCTGGTCAAAACGGGTCAATCCGTTGACTTTTTTTTTCGATATTTTTTTTTTTACGGTCAGACCATATGCACCGCACCATGCATTCATAAGCTCCACATAGTGTGATGAGATGCACCACTAGATGCATTGAGATGCACCGAATTTTGAGTTTTTCTTTTATTTTTTTTTCGATTTTTTTTACGGTCAGACTATATGCACCGCACCATGCATTCATATGCACCACATAGTGTGATGAAATGCACCACTAGATGCATTGAGATGCACCGAATTTTGAGTTTTTTTTTTTTCGATTTTTTTTACGGTCAGACCATATGCACCGCTTAATGCATTCATATGCACCACACAGTGTGATGAGATGCACCACTAGATGCATTAAGATGCACCAAATTTCAGTTTTATAGTGTGGTACATCTCGTTATATAGTGTGGTGCATATGAGTACAGTATAAAAAAAAGGAAAAAAAATGAAAAAAAAGAAAAAACAATGAAAAAAAAAAAACGAAAATATTTTGCATCTCAATGCACTTAGTGGTGCATCTCGGTTGTATAGTGTGGTGCATATGAATGCATGGTGCGGTGCATATGGCCTGACCATAAAAAAAAAATCGAAAAAAAGTCAACGGGTTGACCCAGGTTGACCCGGTCCAATCTTGACCATCCATCCCTCCTAAATCAATGGATGAGATCAATTTTCATTTTTTAGGATAAGGAGGGTTTTTTATATGAACATAACTCTCTCTCTCTCTCTCTCTCTATCTCTATATATATATATATATATATAGGAGAGAGATCATATGAGAATCAAACTTAACCTAAGAAATGAGAATAGATCTCCACCCTCCATCCCACAAAATCAAGGGGCTGTAAATAATCTGCATCTTTTAATTAAGGGAATGAACTACCGTCTGTTTTAGTGATCTGAAGGGTAAAAATAGTCATTCAATAATTCTATTCTATTTCATCTCCCTCAGCTCTTTGTGTTTACGATTTCTTCTTCCTCAATTCAACCGATTTCCTCAGCCAGATTTCATCCTCAAATTTAATCTTCAATTCTTCATCGATCAATGAACTAATCTCTTGTTTTATTCGTTTCGATTATTTCTCTCAAGTAAGTACGTTATATTTTTCAATTATTTTTCATTCTTAAGCTTACTTAGGCGAATTTAAACTCTGATTTTTTCCTTCTTTATTCGATTTTTATACTCGGATTTTGTTCATGATTTGCTCGGGAGTAGTAAATAAGTCGAATTCTTCAGATAATTTTGATATATTTGTGTTAATTTTGCAGATTTTGTGTTTTTTAATTCTTGTTTTGGTGATGTTCTTTAGTTGTTGATTTTTGGTGTTGTTTATTGCAAAATTTGTTGAACCTCATACATTCACTCATCGTTAATTCTTTTATTCATTTCTGGATTGATTGGGTATATACATCATGCTCAATTCTACAGGTAATTTCTAAAATTGTTGTTGAATAATGTAGAAATTGATTTTGAATTATTATTGTTATGTTTTGTTCTTGGTTCTTTGTAATTGACTGATATATATCATGCTTGGGAATTGTTGATTGGGTATATAGATCATGCATGAGTATTGTTTAGCCATTTATGAATTGTCTAATATATGTGACTATTTATTTTGGTGCACCTGTTTATGATGTATGGTGCATCTATGAGTGTTCTGTGGTGCATTTATGAGTGTTATGTGGTGCATCTATGATTGTTCTGTGGTGCAACTCTTAATGATTTGATTATCTTTAGGCTTTGCATTCTCTGTTTTTACATCATGTGGTATGTTTTTTTGCAGATTCTATTTCTCAAACTATTGTTAGTGTGGAAGAGAATTGTAGTGTTTATATTCCTGAGTGTAGTGATGATCTGAAACCTTATGTTGGACGCTGCTTTAGTAATTTGGAAAATGGTGTTAAAGTTTATAAAATTTATGCTGGTGTTTGTGGTTTTGATACTCGGCTTGGTACTCTGACCAAGGAAAGTGGTGTAGCGATGTTTAGATATGTTTTGTGTAATCGTGAAGGTGAAAGTAGCAATGTCTCTTCAGGTGGTTGTAAAAGAAAAAGGAAAAGAATGTCTTCGAGGTTCTATTGTAAGACACGTGTTGTGTTTAGGTATTTTGGATCTCGAGGGTATATGATTACTGTGTTCAATGAGGCTCATACTCATTCTCTTGTGTCTGAAGGTTACAAGCAGTTCATGAAAGTTAATAGACGTTTAAATTTTGGACATCAGGCTTTTCTTTTGAATTGTACTAGATCAAATATAGGACCGATGAAGTCTTTCCGTCTTTTTAAGGAGTTGGTTGGTAGTTACGAGAATGTGGGTTGTACTGGTGTTGATTTTAAGAATTTCTCTCGTGATTTACGTGCTTATGTTCTTGGTGTTGATGCTCATATTGTGTTGAATGATCTTAAGAGAAAGAGTGAGTTTTGCTCTGGTTTCTGCTATTATTTTGATGTTGATGATGAGAAAAAGTTAAAGCGATTGTTTGGGCGGATAAGTTTTCTATTGAGAGTTACAAGTTATTTGGTGATGCTGTATCATTTGACGCAACTTATTCAACGAACAAGTAAGCATTTAATCCACTTTTTTTGTATACCTATATTCTGAATACATTATTCAATATCTTATGATTGTAGATTGCAAATTATTGTAGCATTTGTGTTTCATCTCTTGAAGTTTTGTGGTGCATCTGTTGATGACTAGTGGTGCATCTGTTAATGAATAGTGGTGCACCTTCATCTTTAAAATCTTACTATTTCTACTAAAAATTATGTATCATGTTATATTTTCCCAGGTACAACCTCATATTCACACCCTTTACTGGAAAGGATAACCATGGGAGGTGTGTGACATTTGCTGGTGGTCTTTTATCTGGTGAAGATGCAGATTCGTATACTTGGATTTTTGAGAATTTTTTGCGTTGTATGGATAAGAAAAAAACCAAGTATATTAATTACAGATCAAGATCCAGCTATCAAAATTGTTGTAGGTAATATATTTCCTTTGCCTGCCACGCGTCATCATTTTTGTATGTGGCATATTATGTGCAAGGTTGCTGATAAGATACCTTCTTCTTTGAGAGATAATGAAGTTTTTTGTCGGAAGTTTAATGATCTTGTTTGGTCTGAAGTTGTTGAACCTACTGATTTTGAACAACAATGGTATGAAATTATGGAAGATTTTGATCGGTCTGAGATTAGTTGGTTTTCAGCTATGTTTGATCTTCGTTTTTTTTCTGGATTCCGGCTTATTTTAGAGATCTGTCTATGGGTGGGTTGTTTCATACCACTTCTATGTCGGAGAGTGAAAATAGCTTCTTATGAAAGTACTTGAACAAGAATGATAATTTAATTGAGTTTTTTATGCATTTTGGAAGTGTCATTGATTCTCAACGTCATGTTCACAAGTAGTTGACCAGTGTATATGAGTCTTGTTTTCCAAAGCTTGAGACACGGCTGTCGATTGAGAGACATGTTGCTTCTATCTATACTTTTCAGCTGTTTTCTGAGGTTCAAAAGGAAATATTAGCTGTTGTAAATCATTGTTGCATGTTGAATATGAATTGTGAAGCTGATTCTAAGACATACGAGGTTTCTGACTTGGTTCGTGGAAAATTTACTTTTGTGCACAACCTAGTAGAGGATTTTGTCAAGTGTAGTTGTAACTATTTTCTGACAAATGGGTTGTTGTGTCAGCATATGTTCTTTATCTTCAAGAACATGAATTTGCAAAGGATTCTAGATGCATATTTGTTAAGAATGTGGTCTAAGTTTGCTTGTTCTGATTTTTTGAATTGTACTGACACAAGTAGTTATGGTTCTGCCCATCTCGATCAGCAAACCCTCCTCAATAGCCAGTTGTATTCTGAGATGTACAAATGTGTAGGATCAATTACTGGCAATGTTCATCTTATGGCAGAGTTACTGGATGATTTCAAGGTTTTATCTGAAAAATACAGCAAGGCTGGTAGATCTAGTTTATCATCTGTTGATGGAAAGGAGAAGGTTTTTGATAACTTTTATGCATGGCTCTTCGATTCCAGAATCCATCTCAGTTCACCCTCCTGATCCAGTGAAGACAAAAGGAAACGGTAGCAGGTTGATTTCAAGAAAAGAGGCGGCAATAAGAAAGACGAGCAAACCAAAGAGAAGGTGCAACAATTGCAAGAAAATGGTGAATCATGATTCGCTTAATTGTGATAGGCCAAAGAAAGTCTAGAAATATCATATTTTTGCTTTTTATATGTCCTATACTCATTATTGAATTTGGAATAACACTTTTTCATTCATATTATTAGATTCGTTTTGTGCTTAGACATTATTTCCATTGTTTAAAGTTCTTCCTTGTAATTACTATCTAATATTTTGATTATTTTCTAATCAATGTTCATGTCTTAGTAGATTGTGCAAGCAGTCTTGGTACATTACAAAAAATTTTAGATGCACAACTTTAAAATTTTAGATGCACAACTTCAACATTGTAGATGCACAACTTCAAAATTGTAGATGCACCACATGCTCACTATAATTTTTAATTTATTTTTTGGAATTCTCATTATTTCTAGTTTTAAAAATTTTTAAATCCCAAATTATTGTTCATTATTGCCCAACATATATACTTGAATGTGCTAGGTCGCAATCCATGTGACAGGGTGTGGGGCCTGCATGCAGTATATGCATCAAATTTTGATAATTTAATTTTTTTTTTTTCAAATTCTAATTATATTCAAGTTTTAAAATTTAGAAATCGTGAATTTTGGTTTATTTTTTTTTTTAGAATGAATTTTTGTTTATTATTACCAACAAAAATACTTCAATACAATAGGTCGCACCCCAGATGACAAGGTTTGGGGTGTCGTGCAGTGCACGTGCCCAGTTCCTATGCGCTTGATTTATTTTCATTTTTTTTTCATATTTAAATTCTTTTGTTGCTTTTTTTCAATGTAAATTTTTTTTTGCCGCTTCTTCTTTGGTCAAGATTCGAGCGACTGAGCCGAAGGCCTCAGAGCGAGCTGAAAAAATCCAAATTATTGCCTAATGATTATTTTTATATTACTAATCGGAGTGAAGGCGGAGCCCTAAAATTGAAGCCGAAGGCAGAGCTGTAAAATAGAAGGTACCCACCTCATGTGACAGGGCGTGAGCCGCATGTGCAGTGCACGCGTCTGATTTAATTTAATTTTTTTTTAATTTTTTTGTTTGCCGCTTAATTTTTTTTGTTTGCCGCTTCTTCTTTGATCAAGATTCGAACGACGGGAGCCGAAGGTCTCGGAGCGAGCCGAAAAAATTCAAATTGTTTCCCGCCGATTATCCTTATATTAGTAATCGGAGCAGAGGCGGAGACGTAAAATCGAAGCCGAAGGCGGAGCCGTAAAATTAGAGTCGAAGGTGGAGCCGTAAAATCAGAGGTGGCACGTCGGACCCCATGTGACTGTCCGTCAACCACATATGTGGTGCACGTGCCTGGCTCCCATGATCCTGATTTAATTTTATTTTATTTTTATATAATTTTCAAATATTTTTGTTTGCCGCTTCATTTTTTTATTTTGCCGCTGCATTTTTTTTTTTTGTCGCTTCATTTTTTTTGTTTGCTGCTTCTTTTTTAGTCAAGATTCGCGCGAGGGGAGCCGAAGGTCTCGGAGCGAGCTAAAAAATTCAAATTATTGACCGCCAATTATTCTTATATTAGTAATCGGAGTGAAGGCGAAGCCGTAAAATCGGAGCCAAAGGCGGAGCCGTAAATTAGAGGTGGCAGGTCGGACCCCATGTGACTATCCGTGAGCTGATTATCCTTATATTAGTAATCGAAGCGAAGCCGGAGCCGTAAAATTGGAGCCGAATGCGGAGCTGTAAAATCGGAGTCAAAGGCGTAGCCGTAAATTAGAGATGGCAGGTCGGATCCCATGTGACTGTCCATGAGCTGCACATGTGGTGCACATGCTCGGCTCCCACGCGCCTATTTTAATTTAATTTAATTTTTCTATAATTTTCAAATATTTCTGTTGCGCGACGGATTAACTCGAATCCATACTTTTTGCATAAATCGTACTGCACAAGGAAATAAACCTGAATTAAGTTCTTTTTTTTTTTAATTTCAAATTAAGTTCTATTAGTTTCCAATTTGTATTTTTTAAAACCTGAATTAGTTATGAAATTGTAAAATCATACTTTATTAATATTGTTTGTTCCAATTTGAGTTTAGTAATAAAAATTAATTTTTAGTAAAATAACAATATTAAATGGTTAATAATTTTTTTAACCTTTATTGCATATATATTTTATTATTTTGGGCTTGGTCCATGGTCCACTTTTTGTTTTTATTTTTTAATTTCTCCAAATGCACTCTAAAGTCAATTGTTTTTATGTATTTACGTTTCATTGGAGCCCAATTATATTAGTTATTTAAATATTTTCAATTGTTGTTGCAATATATATATATATATATGAGAATGAATTTTATCCTAAGAAATGAGAATAGATCTTCCCCATAGATCTATTGGTGATGGAGGGTCAAGATTTGGCCAAATCAAAGCGGGTCCCCGAGTCAACCCGGTCAATCCGTTGACTTTTTTTCGAATTTTTTTTTTTAAAACTGTCACCCAAGATGCACAACTTCACATATTTGGATCACCACTCTATATAACTAGATGCACCACTAAGTGCATTTAGATGCACAAGATTTTCAGTTTTTTTTTTTCAATTTTTTTTTTAAACTGTCACCCAAGATGCACAACTTTACATATTCGGATGCACCACTCTATATAATTAGATGCACCAGTAAGTGCATTTAGATGCACAAGATTTTAATTTTTTTTTTCAATTTTTTTTTAAAACATTCACCCAAGATGCACCATTTCACATATTCGGATGCACCACTACACATAATGAGATGCACCACTATGTGTAGTGAGATGCACCGAATTTGTAAAAAAAAAACTGAAAAAAAATTGGATGCACCACAATGCGTAACTAGATGCACCACACAGTGTAACTAGATGCACCACATAGTGTAACTAGATGCACAATGTTTTATGAAAATGAAAAAAAAAAAAAAAAAAAACGAAAACAAAACTAGTGCATTTTAATGCACTTAGTGGTGCATCTCATTATATAGTGTGGTGCATATGAATACATGATGTGGTGCATATGACCTAACCTTAAAAAAAACGAAAAAAAAAAAAACATAAAAAAATAACTTAAAATCTTGTGCATCTCAATACACTTAGTTGTGCATCCGAATATGTGAATTGGTGCATCTGAATATGTGAAGTTGTGCATCTTGTGTGATAGTATAATAAAAAAAAATTCGAAAAAAAAAAGTCAACGGGTTGACCCGCTTTGACCAAACTAAATCTTGACTCTTCATGTAGATAAGATCAATGGTGGAGATTAATTCCTATTTCTCACTTTAAGGGAAGTTTGCATAGGAATCACTCCCTATATATATATACATATATATATATATATACATATATATATATATATATGGTGTGGATCTGGTGAGAACCACTCCTTATATGAGAACTAGGAACTAATCCTCACCACCCATTTATAAAGATCGTATGGTTAGGATTTAATCTAAATATATGACATGGATTCAAAAACAATAGATTAAGGGCTAAATTGGAAACATATATTTCAGCACTCATCTTCCTCTCCTCCATTCTCGTTCGATTCACTGCTTCTTTTTTCGCTTTCTTCCTTCACCACCGCCACAATTCATCGTCGCGGCGACACCCGCCACTTATTGTCGTCGTCGCCACCGTCTTCTTCTTCTTCTTCTTCTTCTTCTTCTTCTTCTTCTACTTCTCTCTCTCTCTCTCTCGCGCGCTCTCTCTCTCTCTAAACTCCGACGAAAACGACCAAATCAGGGCAGCAGCCTGCATATAATCCTACTTTGGTAGTCTGAATAATTAATTGGGTACTGTTCTTTCGGCAACCGATGAGTAATTTGATGAATTGCATTCATACATTTAATATTTTAAATTGTTTATTTTTCTTAATTAATACAAATTTATTGTGATTTTGAAGAATGAGATTGTACACTCCTTGAATTATGACCGGATGCATGAGCTCGTATTTCTGTTGTTTGGAAGCTAGCACAGTTGGTGTCTTTCTCTTGTTGAGAGTTTTGATTGATAGATCATATATATTTATGTAATTAGTTCCACTTTATCGGTCAGTAAACAAACTAAATGTATTAAAGAAGAAGCATAAATGATGAGATTTACGATTTGGCCAGAAAATAAATCGAGATCAACTTAATTCTTCACTTTTAGAGTATACAAAAAACAGACTATGCAGTGCACAAATCTAAACAATAGAATGCACAAATACCATACGCTTAATTCATTAATTGTGGTAATGAGCCTTTTGTGCATTTACAGTTTCCTATTAATGCATCACATAAATAGTGTTAATGCATTATAAAATTATATTTAGAACATCGAATAATAAATACAGGTACGTATATAATGTTTTAATTGTATAATTTCACACTTTATGAATCTTGTTTGTTCTTTATAAATCACATATGAGGTGTAAAAAATATTATTTGTTACAAATCCAATAAAAAAAGTTGGTGCAACAGAAATTTGATATTAATGCATCAGTTTACAATAATTAATGCATCGGTGTACACGAATTTGTGCATCTCTTTTTTGCACCAAATAAAACAGCAAAAATTACCATTCTAACCTTACTTAAGTTATAAACACGAGATTGACTAAAAAAAGCGGGTTTGACCAGCTAATTATAAAATTAAATCATATCCATAGATCTTATAGGATGGATGGCTTAGATTGGTTCCTATTTCTCATCTAAAGTGGAGTTCCTATATGATCCTCTCCCTATATATATATATATTTTATAATTCATTTTAATAATATATAATGTTACAATTTAACCTAATTACAAGAAATTAAAATTAAAAGAACCATATACTATTACTAGATGCACAACACTTCTTCAATAGATGCACCACATACTATACTAGATGCATTGTATTATGATAATGATGATTAAAACTAATCAATAATTTTTTAATATATAAGTAATGAACCTTAACATTCACAAAAAAAAATTGTAATATAATTAATAATATGTATATATATGTAAGAAAATTAAGAATAATTAAAGATGTTGAGGTTTAGCAAAAGAGAACATTTTGAGGGAAAGCTATGCAATGTATGGGGAAAATTGAGTAGATGCACAACATGCTGTTAGCAGATGCACAAGACTTCTTCAATAGTTGCATCACATACTAATACTAGATGCACTACAGTATAACAATTAACTACATAATCTTCAACATATCAAGATGCAATTGAACTATTGACAACTAAGCAATTACAATATCTGATCATTATTTTAGAAAACAACATATCATTTGAACCATGCAAAATATTCCAAAATATCAAATTGCATTGTACAAAGTAGTTCAAAACATTACATACAATTATTTCAACTTTCTATTGAATTTTCAGTTTCTAACAGTGGTTGGAACTCAACATTCCAACAAAAACTTCTCGATATCAAATTCTGTGTTTCCATTCAAATCCTTGTAGTAGAACTAAGCTTCTACTTTAATTTTATCATTGAGTGTGTTCTTGTTGCAAGCTAGAATAACTGCACAGTACTTCACTCTATGCATTCTGATTTGTTTTGGTAATTTCTTTGTCAGCCCTGCCCTCCAGCTTATTATTGGGTCTCCCATGAAAATTTCCATGTGTCTCATTGTAAATATTGCACCATCTCTTTTGTTGTCCTCATCTCCCCCATTCATGTTGACAATGTTGTATTTGCCATTCTTCAATGTCTTCACTTTTGATTTCAAATTTGTTCAATCAAGAAATAGTTGAACATTTCCTTCTGCAATAGGTATGCATGCACATTAATGACAGTAAATCTGAACATTTGGTCTCAATCTTTGAGCAAAAACACAGTGCATTGAAAGAGTAGTTATATCTAATCTAACTGGCTCTCATCTCATGGATCATTATCCATACTAAAACTAGGTTTCACAGTGCATTGAAAAAGTAGTTATTAGTACTAATCATGTATACAGCCGCAAACAAAGCAAAAAAGATAACTGGCAGTTGGATATGTTGATGAAATGCTTTGTAACAGGAAGAGTGCATGTGCATTTTTTTAAGCTTTGATATTAAAATCCCTCCCGCCAAGTTCCTAATGGCCAACAATCCATTGCCCTGCCTACGAGCCAATATGGAAAAGTATGATAGTGTTTACTATGCCTAACCATCTAGGAGAGTGCTAAAATATGCTAAATCTCAGATTCCAGAAAATATAACATATGAAGGAGAAAACAGTGATCACAAAACATAACATAGGAGAGAGAACAGTGATCATGCAGACAGAATTCTAAGACATGTAAGATGCAAGAAACACTACTATACTAGAAGCGCACTCCACAGAACACATATAGACACCACTCTGAAGCTCAAGCATTTATGCAAGAGAAAAGC
The DNA here is from genome assembly GCA_029490685.1 of Schizonepeta tenuifolia. Classification (NCBI taxonomy): domain Eukaryota; kingdom Viridiplantae; phylum Streptophyta; class Magnoliopsida; order Lamiales; family Lamiaceae; genus Schizonepeta; species Schizonepeta tenuifolia. The sequence continues at coordinate 26,016 of JANLIY010000242.1, read as the reverse complement.
ACAATCAACAGCTAAAGGAACGCTGAGTCATCTATTCATAGCCCCAGTTCACTAATAGACCAAACCCATGCACATATTAATGAAGTATTCAATTATTTACCATATCACTAAGAATATCTTCATATTTCTCTTCCACTCAGTTCGATTATCTATCATTTCTGTGATCAACAACAAATATTTTTCCAGTCCTCACATCAATACATATCATAAAGCAATGATTTTTTTTGTATATAGGAAAGAAGAACTGCATAAAACAAATAAGTCATTAGATAATTTAACCATCATAATCAATATTATCATTATAGTTGTATTTATATATAATTTACTTCAAAATACCATATCGATGTCTTCAACCGGATCATGAGCATAGCTTTGAATTTCATGTGTTGATTTTTCTACAAATTGACACATAATTGCATCGAGTTTCACCGAAGTTGGACGCGATACCATTATATCTCTGTGAAATATAATTGAATAAATAAGTATTTGTGACACAAAAACATGTTATAATATATGTATTACAGATAATTAACTTACTCAAACTCTTGTTGTGGCAAAGAATCGTTGTGGTGATTGAGATGACCTTGAAGCTTCACTATCATTCAGCTTTATAGACCATGCATCTATAACATCACAGTGAACAATTGCTTCATGTGCCATTGACTTGAGTTTTTGCCTATCAAGTGCAATTTCTCCAAAACTAAATATGGGAGCTTTTCTGTTTCATTAAATACTTGTGAGAATAAATTATAATACAAATTTATAAAACAGAAATTTAATCACTACAAATTCAGTGCATACCTTTTCTTTTCGAAATGCCAAGTGTAAAGTGTTAATTCCTTTTCAAATTGCTTCATGTTTGAAATTGTAACTAGCCTTTTATTATAAGGAGAACCCATAATTTCAATTTTTTTTTTATCTTTGATTTGCTCCTGCACTTCATACCGTGTTGTTTCCCTCTTCTCTGGAGTTTGATCCTGCTAATTTTTGCAATTGTTATACCAAACACGTATATTAAAAAAATATAAATATTAATCTATATATACTTTTCAAGTAATACCTTTTATAAAGTATTATCTCCTTCATCTTCAGCTTTCTCATCTGCATTGTCTTCTTCTTGCATATCTTCTTGTTCTTCTATTTCCATTTCTTCTTTAGCTTGAGCTTCCTTCTGTTTTTCATCACCTCCGACATCTTGTGATTTCAAATTTTCATCTACCTCCTTAAGCACCTGGATATTGCTGCATCAACATTCGTAACATCCACCTCAACATTCGTTGCATCCATCTCCATCTCCAACCCAACATCATGATATTGATCTATTTCAGCAAACTGCATCAACCAACCATTTATAATTTAAATTGTAATTAAAAAGTTCCTCATATTTAAAAACAATAAAATCCATAGATAACAAATGCATTAAACTATTTAACTACCTCCTCATCGTCGTCTGTTTTGTCTTTGTCTCTGCTGCCTTGTTCATCATCTTCATCATTTCTTTCATCTCCCTTATTCTTTTCATCTTGTTCTCCTCTGCTCTCTTCTTCTCTATCCTCCTGTTCTTATGCTTTCTCCTCTTCTTTTTCATCTTATTTTCCTTGTTCATCCTATAAAATTATAATATAATTCAATATTATTGATCTGAATAAACTAATTTGAAAAACTTATTTATTATATGAATTAATTCAATAACAATCATACCACATCCGTCCTCAATTCTTCACCTTCATCATTGGTGTTGTAATTGTTTTCAAAAGCACCTTCATATGTAGCATATTAAATACTTAGATGCACCAAATAACAAAATTACATGCACAAAATCAAATAGTTAGATGCATCAGTTTGAATTACCTTATCGTCATGATAATTTCCAAACTTTCCGATTTCCTGTGACAATCCAGTGCTAGAGCTTGCCATGCTCTTGACATACTCCATATACTCTAACTTTTTCTTGACAGCCTCTTGAATTGCTACCATTCCTTTGACAAATTGCTCGTTGCTCCAAAAATCGTCATCTTCCCAATCATTCACTTTTGACTTATCTTTCAATGCTTCTTCAAGACCTGGTTGAGATGATGGTTGCTCGACATTTCCAATCAGCATGTGCAATGCTTCATGAGATTTTCTGAAGCTTGCACTTTGAACAGCTTCTTCTGGTGCAACTTGAATCATGCTGTACAACTCAACCATATTTTTTACAAGGCTTTGCGCTTTATCAACTATAATGTGTGTGCATACTTATGCACACTGACTTATGCCTTCTTGCCTGCTTTTCGTCCTTCCCTCATTGCTTATTTTCCCTTGCCTTTTATCTTTTTTTGAATCTGTGATGAAGTTTCACAATCGATTTCAATTCTTTTCAACGGATCTCCTTTTTCAAATCCTCCGTACGACACCTCATCTGCCTCATGTCCTCTCAAGGATTCAAAATCCCAGTTGCCAATTGTTGGGAAGTCTCTGCTGAACCTTATGTTGAATACGGATACTTTATCGACATACACCAACTGCACAACAATTACAATTGTTAGCAATTAACAAAAAAATAAAAAATAAAATAGTCATTGTGCATAAACTGTACCATCAAGAATAATGCAGGACCAGTAAATGGCTGTATTTTATCTATTTTCCATTCAAGTGTATTCCTCACCAAACTCTTCATTACATAACCACACCAATCACATCTTTGTATCTTCTCCATATCATTCAAACAATTCATTATGAAAGGAAATATGTATCCAGTTGGGGTCCCCTCAATCAATGTTGATGCCATCAGGATCAAGAAGTTCCTCTTGAACCAAATGCCTCCATCTTTCAGTTTCTTGCTCGTGTTGGCGACATCTTTCCCATTGACTATCCAATTTTTCCCTCCTCGCAGCATAACTTTCCACTCTTTAGCTATGTTTTTATTGTTGCTTCTTTCAATTGGGACGATATTTCTTTTCCCTCTTGGAAATTCAAATACTCTGTACACATCCTCCTCATCTATGTGCAATTTTCTGCCATCACTAAGCATGAGGTCACAGCTTGTCGGATCAAAGTTGTCAACTAGCCAGTATGCTAGTTTAGAAGGAATCTTTTCTACACTTAGCTCTAACAAAGACCCAAATGTTATGTCTTTTACAGCTTGTCTCTATTCTTCTTCAAGCTCTTTTATAGTTTCAAATAAGCACTTGACTGTTGTCCTTATTTTTTAAGTAGAAAGCTCTTTTATCATCTTGGTCAATTTATGTCACTTAGTTGCCAGAGTTTTCTGCTTCTTGATTACCGGTTTCTTGTCTTTTTTCTCAACAACTTTGCCCCCTTCTTCTTCATTCTGAGCATCTTTGCTCATTTCCCCTGTTTTCTGAGTATCTTTGCTCCCTTCTCCTTCAATAGCCAATATTTTCTTCTTCTTGTTATCCACCACCGGTATTTCCTCAAAATCACTATCATCATATTCAATTTCAACTGTCTTCCTCTTTCTATCATGAGCGGTTTTGGTTCTCACTGATGCAACAAAGACTCATAATTGTTAATAGTCAATAGATTTATTATTAAAATCAGAAATCACCCACATTCACCATATTCACAAATCAGATGTAAAATATCTACATTCATCTTATAAGTTTAGATGCACCACACTCACTAATTGGATGCACCACACTACCTAATTGGATGCACCACAGGTGCACACTCACTAATTTGGTGTTATGAAAATGAGGTGCTAAACAAGATGTCTTGCAAAGAAAACTCCAAAATAATCCTCTCATACACAGGATTTTATACCGATGAATTCCTGATTCTAAAGTACCAATATACAGGGGAAAAGAAATATGTGTGTAGTTGTTTTTCTTGATCAAATGTGAAATACACATAATACATCAAAACAGATGTTGTATCAACCTGCCTAGATGCACCATATAGCCTACACAAATGCACAAAAAGGTTTACACACATGCATCACAAAACTAAGATGCACCACATAGAATTCACCAAACAAATCATGTATCATGAGCTTCCTATAATTAAACAACATACCCATATGCACCGAAATCCTACCTATATGCACCTCTATAGTTTTAATCAATATAATAATCTCAATACTCACATGCACTATATTCCAAATCTATATTCAGAATCATTCAACTAAAATTTTAATTATGTAAAACCAAATCAGATGCACTGGACTTCTTTAATAGATGCAACAAAATTCAATACTAAAAAAACCCCTAAATATTCATGCATGCAACTGACATATCCTATTCAATCACGTTGTGCAATCGTTTTTTTTTTTTTTTTTGCAATATCATACATTCATAGAATCAGAATAATATCAAGTTGTATTTCTCTAGTTTTATCAAGTTTCATCATAGAAATCTGAAAAAAAAAATCATTTGAACACAATAAATTCATGCACAGAAAGAGGAATTCAGAAATTGTTTTCGATTGAACCTTATAACCAAATTCTTCTCAAGTAACTAACCTTCAGAAATTTTCTGCGACGACATTGTTCTTCAGATGAGTAAACTTTGATTTCAGTCTGTGATATAGTCGAAATCCCACCTAAAATGTATGATTTCAACCTCGATTTCAGCTTTACTCCCTTCGATTTGATTATAATCGGTGTTTTAAACTAGAAATTTGGGATTTCGTGGTTGATTTTATAGTTTTTGAGGTGTGAATCGAGACTTTTGAAAGCTGAAGGATTTGAGTTTTGGGAGTTTTGGGTTTCTACGAATTGAATGCGGGAAGACGGAGACAAGTTGTGTATTTTTGGAGGGATTTATTTCTTCTTTTGTTGAATGACAAAATTGTCCCTCCGCGTTTTTTTTTTAATTTTGTTAGCTTAAATTCGAAGATTAAATCTGGTCATCCATCCCTTATTTTGTATGGTTGAGATTAATTCTCATTTCTTAGTTTAGGGGGATTTGCATGGGAATCACTCCCTATATATATATATAGGAAATAGATCATATGAGAATAGATCTTATCCTAAGAAATGAGAATAGATCTCCACCATAGATCTATTGGTGATGGAGGGTCAAGATTTGGCCAAGTCAAAGCGGGTCAAACCCGGATCAACCCGATCAACACGTTGACTTTTTTTTTTTTTTTTTTTAATTGTCACCCAAGATGCACAACTTCACATATTCGAATGCACCACTCTATATAACTAGATGCACCACTAAGTGCATTTAGATGCACAAGATTTTCAGTTTTTTTTTTTTCAATTTTTTATTTTTTTAAACTGTCACCCAAGATGCACAACTTTACATATTCGGATGCACCACTCTATATAACTAGATGCACCAGTAAGTGCATTTAGATGCACAAGATTTTAATTTTTTTTTTCAATTTTTTTTAAAACATTCACCCAAGATGCACCATTTCACATATTCGGATGCACCACTATACATAATGAGATGCACCACTATGTTAGTGAGATGCACCGAATTTGTAAAAAAAAAAACTGAAAAAAAATTGGATGCACCACAATGCGTAACTAGATGCACCACACAGTGTAACTAGATGCACCACATAGTGTAACTAGATGCACAATGTTTTACGAAAATAAAAAAAAAAAACGAAAACAAAACTAGTGAATCTTAATGCACTTAGTGGTGCATCTCATTATATAGTGTGGTGCATATGAATACATGATGTGGTGCATATGACCTAACCTTAAAAAAAAAGCGAAAAAAAAAACATAAAAAAAACTTAAAATCTTGTGCATCTCAATACACTTAGTTGTGCATCCGAATATGTGAATTGGTGCATCTGAATATGTGAAGTGGTGCATCTTATGTGACAGTAAAAAAAAAATCGAAAAAAAAAGTCAACGGGTTGACCCTGGTTTGACCCGCTTTGACTTGGCCAAATCTTGACCCTTCATCACCAATAGATCTATGGTGGAGACCTATTCTCATTTCTTAGCATAAGACCTATTCTTATATGATCTTAAACCTATATATATATATATATATATATATATATTAAAATATGATAAATATTGATTTTGTTTCCAAATCATTTATAATATATAGAATATAAATATGATAAATATTGATTTTAAAATTCAAAAAATTTGAGAATTTAGATAAATAGGAACGGATGATTATGAGACGCGTCACATAGGATTTTTTTTACGTAGAGTCATTTTCGTTTATATAATAAATATACATATATATACACCCCATTTAAAATATATATATATATATATATATATATATATATATTGAAGGATTAACATTAGATTTATTGCCTTGAAGAAATATGTCCATTCTCAGTTAATATATACTTACACAATTAAAATTAGATTTAATCAAGTTTTAAATCGACTATTAATATTATGCTAGCAGTTGGAATATTATAAAATCAACTTAATCTAATTTTAATTGATTTTATTCATAATTTGTGATTGTGATTGATTTTTTATTCATAATATAGATCAATTTCAATATTGATTTGTAATTGATTTTTAAATCAAATTCAACTAAATTTGTGATTGATTTCAAGTTTTCAACTAAAATCAATCACAAACCAATTTCGAAAATAAACTGAATTTCAAATGTTGATATTTGAAATTCAAAATTTAAATTAATTTTCAAACTTATCTTCTAATTAGACGGTAAAGGGTAAATTAAATAAAACATAAATCACCTACTATTTGGAATATAATAATACCCCCTCTGTCCCGTTCATTTTGTCTCTCTTTCCTTAAATGGACGTCCCTCTCATTTTGTCTACATCTAAATATAGACATAATGAGTGGTTGTAAGAGTTTTTCTCTCACCCCCTTCTAATCTCATCCACTAATTTATTAAACAAACAATTTTCCTTAATCTTCGTGCCCAATAGTAAGGAGACAAAATGAACGGAACGGAGGGAGTAGTAAATTAGTTATAATGTCTACATATTTACACTAATGCCACCGGTGTACGTATATATGCGAGAGAGTGTATGTAACAAAATTTAAAGCTCTGTCACCTCAAACGAGAGTATTTATTTCAAAAAATGATTCTTAAAGGGGCTCAACAATAAGTGGTCAGAATATGAAATGCTGGTTAGAAATACTAGTATTATTAACAACCACATTAACTGTTCTGTAAAATCCACATCTACTCTACTCCTGCTATAATTATACTGCTGACAATTACTAATAATTTTGCTATAGGCAAAGGTATTAAATGTCAAATTTACTGCTGCTCAGGTGTTTCTCATGAATCAAACGTAATATTTACTTTTCGTTATAATCTTGGTAGATGCGTTTATCATGTTTGTACATTTCTAGAAGTGTAGAAAAGAAGAAAAAAAGTACTAAACTTAATCTGGCAATGCATCTCTTGGAAGATTTGGAAGGCGCGAAACGACTTTATCTTTAATGGAATCGATCCATCTTTAGAAAAAGTTGTGGAGGGTGTGAAGGTTAGTTCTTGAAAATGGCTCCGTGCTAACTTACCTTGCTCTTTTTGCTATTCGATTACTGATTGGTGTAATCAACCGAGAGATTGTATTCCGGCTAAGTTGTAATCCTTGTACTTTTCGTGGTGTAAGGGTTGAGTACCCCTTGTACTCGTCTTTATATTTTAATATAATGATTTTGACTTTTCAAAAAAAAAAGTAGCAATCAGACAAAGTATTCATTTTGTATCTAATTTTCATAAAAGTAGCTAACAATTCATCACACCTCTTAATTATATTCACAGGAATTTACATTAATGCTGGCTGATATTTCGATTTCTGGATTTCTTTTATCATTTTAATTTAATAATGAAGATTGATAAATGAATTGACTTTGATTTGAAGTTTAGAAATGATAATGTATGGTCATAATATTTAGCCGATTTTACAATAATACTATCATTAGACTAACATTTGCAGAGCATTATAAATTTATACTAACTACACTATGTTTCAACATAACCTAGGACATTGTAAATTATCTATCTATAGTATTCCAAAAAGTACAGCATATGTTTAAATCTCGCAGCCATATATAATAAACCGTTAAATTGTGCCAACATTGGTTGGAGATAGTGGCATGAATCACTTTATATGGTGAGACAACCCTCTTCTTTATAAGGCCTTTTAAGGGAGGAATGGTCCCAAAATTCTATTTCTAAGGTTGTCCACGTTGCGCGTGAGGGGGCGTATTAATTGTGTTTCACGTTGGTTGGAGATAGTGGCATGAGCCATTTTATATGGTGAGGCAACCCTCTCCTTTATGAGGCTTTTTAAGGGAGGAATGAGCCTAATATTTCATTTCTAATATAAACCAGTAAGAAAATCGTAGCAATTAGCTAAGTCGCATTCCTTAATGCCAATCTGTAATGATAATACTCAAATTAATATATACTAGCATAAAAAATTAAATGGAGTAGACTGTAGAGTACACCAGTTGAAACGAGGAATATGAAGACCCTCAGCAGCGTTATGAAGTTTTCATTTTTCATCCACTAAAAAGAAATACGAGTATAAAATGACTTGTTATATACTACTAGTATATTTTAAGCATAGACAATAAATTTAAAGATCGCAATACTGTTTTAATCTCGCAGACATTAATCGCACTTCACACTTGTACTGTTTTACTGGCACTCTTAAGCTTAATCTCGAGGATTCTTTGGATTCGTGAAGGAGATGTGCCACTAAAAAGAAATACGAGTATAAAATGACTTGTTATATACTAGTATATTTTAAGCATAGACAATAAATTAAAAGATCGCAATATTGTTTTAATCTCGCAGACATTAATCGCACTTCACACTTGTACTGTTTTACTGGCACTGCTTAAGCTTAATCTCAAGGATTCTTTGGATTCGTGAAGGAGATGCTAACACATCTTTCTTTCATAGCCAGTTAAAGCCATATGCGCGGCTCCGGCTAATGCCATTGTAGCTGCTCCTGCCCATAACTCATAGCTCCCATTGAATCGGGTACTATTTAAAGTCTCTTTGCCTAATGGATCTTATATTCGGGCTTTCTTGCCTGTGGAATCTTACTTCTGGTCTTACTCTTCGGCCATGGATGTACTAGAATAGACGCTTCCTTTAGGGTAGCCACTTCCCTCCCTTTGGTGATCGATATTCCTATTCTTACTTTGCGAGGTGGGAAAAGAATTCAATAAAACCCTTGATCTGAGATACGATACCTTTGACATACAATCACGAGCCTCGACAAAGTCTTCTTAAAGAAAAGACAGGGTCGATTAACGATGTGTTAATAGCAGGAGAAAGTGGAACAAGTTGGATGGTCTAGTGATAAATAATGTTTGGGTCAAAGATGTTAATTTCGTTAAGTCTATAGTGTTTAATCACTGTAAGCAACATTTTTCAAGAGTACATGATATCAAAGACTCTCTCTTAGAAGCTGGTATCCCAAAAATTGGAAAACTCTGAGAATCAGAGTTTCATCGCACCATTTCTTGAAGACGAGGTCAGAAAAGCCGTATGGAGTTGTGGTGGAAATAAAAGTCCGGGCCCTGATGGATTCACCTTTAGATTCATTAAGAGAATGTGGCATATTGTAAAAAACGATGTGATGAACTTTTTGGAGGAATTTCATGAGACCGGAAGAATCGTCAAAGGAGGAAACCCATGTTTTGTCACATTATTCCCGAAGAAATGTACAGCTCAAGCAATCTCTGATTTTCGCCCTATTTCTTTAATTGGCTGCACTTACAAGATATTGGCAAAAATCTTGGCTACACGATTAGCTAGAGTCGTGGGCTCTGTTATATCTGAAAATCAAAAAGCGTATGTGGGAAATAAACAAATCTTGGACAACATATTGCTTCTCAACGAATCGATTGATTTCTTGAAACGTGAGAAGTTGGAAGGAATGATATTCAAGGTGAATTTTGAGAAGGCATACGATTCTGTCTTCTGGGAGTTCTTGGACGAGATGATGCTTGGTATGAATTTCAATTTGAAAATGGCGAAAATGGGTTAGAAGTTGCCTCTCAACCGCTTCCATGTCAGTTCTTGTCAACAGAAATCCCTCGGGTGAATTCAATAATCAAAAAGGAATCAGGCAAGGGGATTCTTTATCCCCATTTCTTTTTCTTATCGCAGCAGAAGGTCTAAGTTGTCTTATGAAAAAAGCCGACCAAATACAAATGTACGAGGGTTGCGAGATTGGAGCCGATAAAATTAAGGTTAGCCACCCTCAGTTTGCCGATGATATAGTGTTAATAGGCAAAGCTTCCACCCCAAAATGCCAAAACTATGAAGAGCATACTTCGGTTATCCGAGATTGCTTTCAGGCCTTCGCGTGAATTTCACAAGAGCTCTCTTCATGGTATTGGTATTGATAATCATCGAATCACACGGCTTGTTGAAATTCTTGGTTGTAAAGTTGAAAAAATTCCATTTACTTATCTTGGTCTATCGATTGGAGCAAATCACAGGAAGAAAGAAGTTTGGCAACCTCTCATTGATTGTTTTCGAAAAAAGCTCTCCGGATGGGGAAAAAAAATCTATCTCTTGAAAGAAGGATCATTCTTCTTAATTCAATTCTTTCAGCTCTTCCACTCTATTTTCTCTCGTATTTCAAAGCCCCTGAGTGTATCACAAAACTTCTATCTAGACTTCAAAGGAGTTTTCGTGGGGAGGGAAAGAAAATTTCAACAAAATTAATTGGGTAAAATGGGAAAATGTTTGCAAAAGTAAAAGTGTTGGGGGCTGAGGGTGAGAGATATTAGAGTCTTTTGTGTAAGTGGGTGTGGAATTTATGGTTGGGGGAAGAGTCGCTATGGACACAAATTCTCAAATGGAGATATGGATTCATAAACAATGTTTGGTCTTCTAGTAGTTTGTCAAATAAATGGTCTCTGTGGTGGAGAGTTGTTGGGCATCCTAAAGAGTAATTATGGTGCAATATTATGTAATAATTTTGATTTCTCTTTGGGTGATGGATCTTCTATAAAATTTTGGAAAGATCCATGGTTAAAAGAGGGAGGAAGTCTATGTAATAGGTTTAGAGGGTTGTATATTTTTCAAAACAGAAATTTTGTAGTGTCAAAGAGTTCATTCAGTCTGATGGAGTCTCTCGGTTGTGGGTTTTCAAATGGATTCGGTTCCTTAACTCCAATGAATTTTGTAATTTTTTGGATCTTTGGAATTGCATTTACAGGTTGATTCCAATCAGTCGGATTCCCGAATCTAGACGGGCTCGGCTAATGGCGTTTTCCGCACAAGAGACCTTTATTTCGTCATATCAAATGCATCAGCAAACGAGGAAGAAGTGAGAGGGCCATGGACGATTTTGTGGTGGAAAGTTGTTCCATTGAAGGTTTCGGCCTTTGTTTGGAAAGCCTTGCAAGGTAGATTACCAACGAATGAAAACTTGATCAAAAGAGGAATCTTAAAAGCAGGTGAAAATGGGGGCTGCGTTATGTGCCATTGCCAACTTGAATTAGCTACTCATTTATTTTCTTGTCCTTGTCTGGAAAGAGGTATGTGATTGACTTGATCATCAATAAATTTATGCAATAGATTTAAAAGATCAATGTGAGGAATTTGTGAGTTGCGGCCTTGGAAAATTGAAAAAGAATTTTTTTTTGCCTCATTTGGCAATGTACGTTGTGGAGGATTTGGAAGGCGAGAAATGAGAAGATATTCAAAGAGATAGCATCGGGCACCGGAAAAATTTTGGAGAGTATAAAGTTTTGCTCTTGGAAATGGTTGAAGTCTTATTACCCTTTTTTCTTTTGTGTTTCTCTTCACAATTGGAGTTCACATTCTATTGATTGTATTCCTGCGAAACTTTAGTTGTTGTTTTCAATTTTCTGTTCTCTTGCCATACTTCTAATTAAGTCCTGTACATGGTTCGTTCATGAGTACCTCTAGTACTCTTAATTACAATTCTATTTTCACTTTTTTTTTAAAGGCCCAATTGTGAACGGTCGAGATGAGAGTGCGAGCGCCGACAAGTTGGACAGGCAGCGGTCTACCCAATTTCATTTCGAATATATGCGCTAATGCGCCACCTTAGCTGATCATAAATTGATTAAATAAAAATTAATTACTACTAGTATTTTTTTTAATTTTTAATGATTTCTAATATTGTAATTCTTTTAATTTATATAAATTTATCTTGTTATATTTGAATTTAGAGGCAATATAAATCTAGATAAATATAATAGAGAATATAAAGATTTTTGTGGAAAGAACGTAAGTAAAATTTAGTACTCCTTCTGTCCTAGTATTAATGGCACGTTTACTTTCGGCACGGAGACTAAAGAGATAAGAATTAGGGATGAAAAGGTAGTGCCCCACATGTTAAGTGATACTCCCTCTGTCCACGAATTAAATGCCTACTTACTCATATTTTTTTGTCCACAAATCAAATACCTACTTACTTTTTGTACAATCATACCCTCGTATTTTTCCTTTATTTACTACCCTTTGCCATTGATGGCTCCACCTTCCAACAACTTTATTCCTACTTTTTTATAATCATAACAATTTTATTCCTACTTTTTGATCAATACCATCATTTTTTTCGTCAATACCACTGTTTTTTTGTCTTATCCTACTACCCTACATTCTAACTTTTACCCCACTCAAAACAACTTTATCAGATTTCTTAATCTCCGTGCCGAAACCCAAAATGATATTTGATTTGTGGACGGAGGGAGTAGAATATTTAATTCTTACTTGTAAGTGTTTTATAGGTAATTAAAGTGTTTTATAGGTTCATAAAGTGCTTTATAGGTTAATAAAATGGTTTTAGGTAAAGCCGTAGAATGATTAAGAAATTTAATTAAGTTCTAATTTTGTCCAAAAAAGGAAACAAACCATTAATAGTAGGACACCCAAAAAAAAGAAAACATGCCGTCAATACTGGGATGAAGGGAGTACTAATATTTATATTAATTTTGATAGAATTTAAGTCAAGTAGAGCAATAACATACCCGTCCGTCGATAAAGATTGTAGCTAAATCTTTTTTTTTTCGTTCATCTACGAAGATTGTAGCTAGTTTTCATTTTCTCCACTTTAGAACATATGTACATAACTTCACCTCTATCTTTTTTTATTTAACACTCACAATGGTAGGTCCTTTTTTCCACTCACTTTAAATTTACCATATTTTTATCAAAACTCACGTCACAAAAAATTCTTTTTTTTTTCATTTCACACTCACAATGGTGGTAGGTCATTTCTCCATTCCCTTTACATTTACCATATTTTTATAAAACTCGTGTCACAAAAAATTTTCGACAATTTTTGTAAATGAAGGGAATAATATATACTCATATAATTTATTTATAATTAAATATTTAATTAAATCGACCTGCTTAGAATTAATGGATCGAATTAGGACGTGCCACATCATAACAATAAAATTACTCTTTATCAAAAAATACTACCTTTGGTCCCCAAGTCTCTTCATAGGAGGAAGTGACATAGATATTAAAGAAAATATTGTTGAGTTAGTTATGAGTAGAGAAAAAATGATTGAATTTGTTGTGAGTGGAGAAAGGATCCCACATTAAGAATAATGATATATTAATTAATTGAGATAATGGTAGGTCATATGTGATATATTATAACAATAAGTTGATAAAGTAAAAGTAAAAGATAATAATTTATTATAAGGTAATGTTCAAAAGTAGCTAGGAAAAAAGTTTAGGGATCATAAAAAAAAAAGATAAAAAAAATTTGAGAACCGAAATTAGTATAATACTCCAATTTATATTGACTCAAACCCTTAAATCTAAAGTGCAATGTTGGAACTTGGAACTGTAAAAAGTTGACTAGCACAAGTACAACCGGGCCCAAGTTTCAAAATTTTACCATGACTTTCTTCTCGTGTGACGTTTTCACCTCCGAAACCACAAGTACACAAACACAGCATTTCAAAATTAAAAATATTTAAAAAAGAACAGAGCAATTGGAGGTTTAATTTCTTTGTTTTCCAACTTCAAAATTCCGACCATCGAACCTTTATTTTCTTCTCGATAAATTCTTTGCGCGGATGTACATCTCACCTCTCACGTATTAATATTTCAACAATATAAATTATACTCCATTCATTCATGTTTTAAAGTCCTATTTTAAATGGATATAGAAATTAAAAAAATTGATAAAATATTTTTAAATAGGATAAAAGTTAAAAAGTAAGGATAGTGAATAATGACAAAAAAACAGTAATAATAATAAAAAAGAAATAGTATTGATCAAAAAGTAAGAATAAAATTGTTGGGATAATAAAAAAGTAAAAATAAAGTTAATGTGAAGTAGGGTCTTAAATGGTAAAGAGTAGTAATTCTCAAAAGAAAGAATGATATAATGGTATAAAAATCAGAATAGGACTTTTAAACTCGAACATTTGAAATGAGCGAAATGAGATTTTAAAATCCGAATGGAGGGAGTATCATTGATAGAGATAACACAGAACATTTATTGAATTGTTTGTATAATTAATATTGATTTTTTTGCTTCACAAAGTCTATTTTGAAAGTTTATATTTTCTATTTTGCCAATAATAGAAATGAACAAAAACAAAAAACTGAGCATAGCCTTTCGAAAATTAAAACTTCTTCCGTCCACGAAATGGTTGTCATTTTTGCTACTTCACTCATATTTATTGTGGGACCCTTACTCCACTCACAACAATACTCATTATAATCCTTTACTATCTATCATTTTCTTAAAATTTGTATCGTCCACAATGTGACAACCATTTCGTGGACGAATGAAGTAAAAAATATAGAATTAAATAAAAGAAGAAAACTGGTGAACAGTTGGAGAATCTATTTGATTACAAATTTGGTTGATAGGAGACCTTTTGGAATCCTATATTATAAAAGAAGAAAATTGGTGAAGATTTTTTAGCGCCGAAAATATTGGGGGTGTTTAAATTGTAAAAATTAAAAAGTTTATGATTTAATTTGTTAAAGTTTAAAGTTTGAGTTTAAATTGCCAAAATTAAAAAGTTTATGATTTAATTTGCTAAAATTTAAAATTTTAATTTAAATTGCAAAAGCACCAGAAATTAGTGATTTAATTTGTCAAAATCCCTCAAACTAATTAAAAATGGTACTATTAATTAAAATAATTAAAAATGATACTAATACTCTCTCCGTCCCGTTCAACATGTCTTACGTTCCTTTTTGGGCGTCACGTTCAACATGTCTCATTTCCTTTCAAGGAAATAATTAAGAAATCACTTTATTCACTTTATATCACTTCAAAATCACTTTATATCACTTCAAAAATACTTTATATCACTTTATTCACTATACTAAACACACAATTTACATCTAATCCTTTTTTTCTTAATCGTCGTGCCGAAAAGAAACAAGACATGTTGAACGGGACGAATGGAGTATTTCTATGTCGTAGATATTTGTGAAGGTCGAGGCAGTTTAAAATATGAAAAAATTGGAAGAATGAGAAACACAGATTTCACTGTATGGTTTGACCTGTTGGGTAAATATGCACACTTTTACTGTACCCACCTGTCTTTATCCCTTGTGTAGAACATCAGAGTATTTGCGGTGAATCTGCCTTGACGCTTGACGCTCAGAAACGATTTAGTCTGTCATGGCATTCTGTGGTGCGGGCCAAGGTAAATCAATCGAGTAAAACCAATTTCATTCTTGTCATGGGGTGACACGTGCTAGGGGATTTCACATATTAAATCAAAATTTGAACATAAATTTTTGGATAAATCTTAAACGTTCGGATTGAGAGCACATCAACTTTGGCAGTTTTGTGATATAAACAAAAGTAACTAAATTTTTGTTAATTCCCCCAACAAAATAAAAAATAAAAAATCTTAATTTTTGCTAAAATGTGCAAGAAATTCCAACCATAATAGTGTAAAAAGAGCGTAAGAAAAACCTTATCGTATTAAAGTGTTTTAAAAATGTCGAAATTTGTTCGTGATCATATTGAGGTGATGGTTGGTACACATGAATGGGATGAGGTGGGAATGGAATGACCCTGATAATGGAATGAAGATTAGAATGAAATGGAATGAAACATGATATTTCTATGACTGATATACAAAAGGAATGGAATGAAATTTTTTAATTATTTTTTCATAATTAATATAATTAGTTTAATAATAATAGTAATATTAAATAAATAATAATACATTATTATTTTAATATTATTTATTATTTTAAAAATTGATATGTATAATATTATTAATTATACAATAATATTAATAATAATAATTTTTATGCTAACTACAAGAATAAGAATAATAATATATAATAATAAAAATATTATTATTGATTTAGTATTATTATAATACCCTTAATAGTTAAATAGTATAATAATATTAAAATTAGAATTAAATATTATTATTATATAATATTATTTTATTAAATTATTAGAAATATTTTGTAATAACATATAATAACAAAACGAAATATTATTTATTATTGATTTAATATTATTATAATACCCTTAATAGTTAATTAGTATAATAATATTAAAATTACAATTAATTAATATTATTTAATTAAATTATTAGAATTATTAAATAATAATAATAATAATAATAATAATAATAATAATAATAATAATAATAATAATAATAACTTTCATTCATGAAGATGTGGAATCGCTAATACCAGGGGGAAGGGAATGAATGACTAAATTCATACTCATGGGTTAGTCATTCCTTAAGGAATGGTTATTCCATACGAAAAAAATATACCAACCGTGAAATTATGAATAGATGCAGTAATGACCATTTCATTCTCATTCTATTCCAACGTACCAGCCATCACTTGGTATATTTTCATTTTCTATTAGATTACCATTAACATAATAAGTTGGACTAAAAAATGAAGGGCACGTGGAGAAAAATATTACTCGCCGTGTCCACAAAATAAACTCACATTCATGCTGGGTACGGAGGTTAAGAAAACTGATAAAGATATTGTGAATAGTGTTCGGGTCTCACTTGTTAAGAGTGAAAAAATGAAATGAAAGTTAAAATTATTGTGAGTGGAATAAGGATCTCACTTGTTGTGAGTGAAATAAGTAAAATAGAGTTAAAGCTCAGGATTTTTCAAAACTTTATCAAACTTTTCAGTTCGAGTTGCTCGACAACTGTAAAGCTCAGTTGAAGCGATCATTCAGTTCGGTGTACAATTGACTTCTTGGACTGATGGTCAACTGTATTTTCCTGACTCAGGTTTTAAAAGAGTGATTGTGTGCGGAATGTGGTGGTTAATTTTATACTTGTAACTTAAACAGAAAATTCTTTTTGGGCGAAGGTCGGTTCGCAACACTTACAAAAATTTTGTAAAAATTTGTTTGTATGCAGTTTGTGAGTTATTATCTCAAACAATAACTGAAAATACAAAAAGTAAAAACATAACTGTTTTTACGTGGTTCAAAGATGGACTCATACGTCTACGACTAGCTTTTCGGGCTAGTAATCAACTAGGAAAGTTTACGCGTACTTTCCAAATGTTACGTTGGTTTACGGGCACCAAACAACTTGGACAGTTAGTTTGCGAGTACTAACAACACCTACAATTCTTTTGTGGGCAAGAACAAAGCATATTCTTAGTAGTAGTAAGAGACCTAGAGTCTTCGATTACGGGCTCAAAGGGACCTAGAAATGGGTTCGGGTTTTGTTTCCAACTTATGAAACCTGCAACACTTAATAGTGGAGGTTTCCTTCTAAGGTTTAGAGACTCGAACTAATTATAGTGAGTCTACTTAGGAAATAAATAAGGAATGTATACTTCTAGACTCAATAAAAGAAATGATTCTTGAGAGGGTAGAAGGAAATCTCAAGGAGGTGGGATGAACAACTACTCGGACTTCAATTACTTTATCACTTTCTTTTTTTGCTGCGAGAGAATTTGAATGCTTCTTGCTTTGTATGCTTATGCGCTTGTTCAGTAGTCTTCTAGCAATAGTGAATGTTTCTATTTATAGAAAGGAGGTCGAAATAGTCTTTGGAAAGAGTCGTTTGACATCTGTTATAAAGCATGGCTCTTCACCTAATCTCTGCAAACTTTCCTAAAATGGTAACTGCGAGACTCGCTTTTTGCATGTCTCTGTTGTTAGTCTATAAAAGGAAATTTCCAGCCAGTCTTGTACTTGAGTAGATTTGAATTTCAAATTCAAGTTTTCTTTCTCCTTCGTCTTTTAAGTCTTCTTTTTCTGACTCCTGGACGCGTGACTTCAACAGAATTGATCAATAAACTAAACTGCATGATTCAGTTCTGGAGTCGATTGAGAAGCTATTTGACTGAACTTGAACTGCCTTGGTCTTCAGATGTCTTCATCAGTTTGATCCTGTAAAGATAAAATCCTTACGTTCAAACAGTGAGCTCTAGTTAAATACTGACTGAAAGCATATCTACTCAGTTAGAGTCAATTGAGTTTTGATAGAAATCAAAACTTTACTAATTTTCTTAACATAGACCTTTAAAGATAAATGGGTAAATAGTCATGTTCATTTTTAATTAGACCACACTTATTGTAAACAATAAAAAAAAAAGAAATTAAATCACACTTATCGTAGATGGAGAAAGTACATTTAGATCTATAGAACTGCAAGAAGCTTGTACAGCTTCTTGCAGTTCTATAGATCTAAATGTACTTTCTCCATCTACGATAAGTGTGATTTAATTTCTTTTTTTTTTATTGTTTACAATAAGTGTGGTCTAATTAAAAATGAACATGACTATTTTACCCATTTATCTTTAAAGGTCTATGTTAAGAAAATTAGTAAAGTTTTGATTTCTATCAAACTCAATTGACTCTAACTGAGTAGATATGCTTTCAGTCAGTATTTAACTAGAGCTCACTGTTTGAACGTAAGGATTTTATCTTTACAGGATCAAACTGATGAAGACATCTGAAGACCAAGGCAGTTCAAGTTCAGTCAAATAGCTTCTCAATCGACTCCAGAACTGAATCATGCAGTTTAGTTTATTGATCAATTCTGTTGAAGTCACGCGTCCAGGAGTCAGAAAAAGAAGACTTAAAAGACGAAGGAGAAAGAAAACTTGAATTTGAAATTCAAATCTACTCAAGTACAAGACTGGCTGGAAATTTCCTTTTATAGACTAACAACAGAGACATGCAAAAAGCGAGTCTCGCAGTTACCATTTTAGGAAAGTTTGCAGAGATTAGGTGAAGAGCCATGCTTTATAACAGATGTCAAACGACTCTTTCCAAAGACTATTTCGACCTCCTTTCTATAAATAGAAACATTCACTATTGCTAGAAGACTACTGAACAAGCGCATAAGCATACAAAGCAAGAAGCATTCAAATTCTCTCGCAGCAAAAAAAGAAAGTGATAAAGTAATTGAAGTCCGAGTAGTTGTTCATCCCACCTCCTTGAGATTTCCTTCTACCCTCTCAAGAATCATTTCTTTTATTGAGTCTAGAAGTATACATTCCTTATTTATTTCCTAAGTAGACTCACTATAATTAGTTCGAGTCTCTAAACCTTAGAAGGAAACCTCCACTATTAAGTGTTGCAGGTTTCATAAGTTGGAAACAAAACCCGAACCCATTTCTAGGTCCCTTTGAGCCCGTAATCGAAGACTCTAGGTCTCTTACTACTACTAAGAATATGCTTTGTTCTTGCCCACAAAAAGAATTGTAGGTGTTGTTAGTACTCGCAAACTAACTGTCCAAGTTGTTTGGTGCCCGTAAACCAACGTAACATTTGGAAAGTACGCGTAAACTTTCCTAGTTGATTACTAGCCCGAAAAGCTAAGTCGTAGACGTATGAGTCCATCTTTGAACCACGTAAAACAGTTATGTTTTTACTTTTTGTATTTTCAGTTATTGTTTGAGATAATAACTCACAAACTGCATACAAACAAATTTTTACAAAATTTTTGTAAGTGTTGCGAACCGACCTTCGCCCAAAAAAGAATTTTCTGTTTAAGTTACAAGTATAAAATTAACCACCACATTCCGCACACAATCACTCTTTTAAAACCTGAGTCAGGAAAATACAGTTGACCATCAGTCCAAGAAGTCAATTGTACACCGAACTGAATGATCGCTTCAACTGAGCTTTACAGTTGTCGAGCAACTCGAACTGAAAAGTTTGATAAAGTTTTGAAAAATCCTGAGCTTTAACTCTATTTACTTATTTCACTCACAACAAGTGAGATCCTTATTCCACTCACAATAATTTTAACTTTCATTTCATTTTTTCACTCTTAACAAGTGAGACCCGAACACTATTCACAATATCTTTATCAGTTTTCTTAACCTCCGTACCCAGCATGAATGTGAGTTTATTTTGTGGACACGGCGAGTAATATTTTTCTCCACGTGCCCTTCATTTTTTAGTCCAACTTATTATGTTAATGGTAATCTAATAGAAAATGAAAATATACCAAGTGATGGCTGGTACGTTGGAATAGAATGAGAATGAAATGGTCATTACTGCATCTATTCATAATTTCACGGTTGGTATATTTTTTTCGTATGGAATAACCATTCCTTAAGGAATGACTAACCCATGAGTATGAATTTAGTCATTCATTCCCTTCCCCCTGGTATTAGCGATTCCACATCTTCATGAATGAAAGTTATTATTATTATTATTATTATTATTATTATTATTATTATTATTATTATTATTATTATTTAATAATTCTAATAATTTAATTAAATAATATTAATTAATTGTAATTTTAATATTATTATACTAATTAACTATTAAGGGTATTATAATAATATTAAATCAATAATAAATAATATTTCGTTTTGTTATTATATGTTATTACAAAATATTTCTAATAATTTAATAAAATAATATTATATAATAATAATATTTAATTCTAATTTTAATATTATTATACTATTTAACTATTAAGGGTATTATAATAATACTAAATCAATAATAATATTTTTATTATTATATATTATTATTCTTATTCTTGTAGTTAGCATAAAAATTATTATTATTAATATTATTGTATAATTAATAATATTATACATATCAATTTTAAAATAATAAATAATATTAAAATAATAATGTATTATTATTTATTTAATATTACTATTATTATTAAACTAATTATATTAATTATGAAAAAATAATTAAAAAATTTCATTCCATTCCTTTTGTATATCAGTCATAGAAATATCATGTTTCATTCCATTTCATTCTAATCTTCATTCCATTATCAGGGTCATTCCATTCCCACCTCATCCCATTCATGTGTACCAACCATCACCTCAATATGATCACGAACAAATTTCGACATTTTTAAAACACTTTAATACGATAAGGTTTTTCTACGCTCTTTTTACACTATTATGGTTGGAATTTCTTGCACATTTTAGCAAAAATTAAGATTTTTTATTTTTTATTTTGTTGGGGGAATTAACAAAAATTTAGTTACTTTTGTTTATATCACAAAACTGCCAAGTTGATGTGCTCTCAATCCGAACGTTTAAGATTTATCCAAAAATTTATGTTCAAATTTTGATTTAATATGTGAAATCCCCTAGCACGTGTCACCCCATGACAAGAATGAAATTGGTTTTACTCGATTGATTTACCTTGGCCCGCACCACAGAATGCCATGACAGACTAAATCGTTTCTGAGCGTCAGCGTCAAGGCAGATTCACCGCAAATACTCTGATGTTCTACACAAGGGATAAAGACAGGTGGGTACAGTAAAAGTGTGCATATTTACCCAACAGGTCAAACCATACAGTGAAATCTGTGTTTCTCATTCTTCCAATTTTTTCATATTTTAAACTGCCTCGACCTTCACAAATATCTACGACATAGAAATACTCCATTCGTCCCGTTCAACATGTCTTGTTTCTTTTCGGCACGACGATTAAGAAAAAAAGGATTAGATGTAAATTGTGTGTTTAGTATAGTGAATAAAGTGATATAAAGTATTTTTGAAGTGATATAAAGTGATTTTGAAGTGATATAAAGTGATAAAGTGATTTCTTAATTATTTCCTTGAAAGGAAATGAGACATGTTGAACGTGACGCCCAAAAAGGAACGTAAGACATGTTGAACGGGACGGAGAGAGTATTAGTATCATTTTTAATTATTTTAATTAATAGTACCATTTTTAATTAGTTTGAGGGATTTTGACAAATTAAATCACTAATTTCTGGTGCTTTTGCAATTTAAATTAAAATTTTAAATTTAGCAAATTAAATCATAAACTTTTTAATTTTGGCAATTTAAACTCAAACTTTAAACTTTAACAAATTAAATCATAAACTTTTTAATTTTTACAATTTAAACACCCCCAATATTTTCGGCGCTAAAAAATCTTCACCAATTTTCTTCTTTTATAATATAGGATTCCAAAAGGTCTCCTATCAACCAAATTTGTAATCAAATAGATTCTCCAACTGTTCACCAGTTTTCTTCTTTTATTTAATTCTATATTTTTTTACTTCATTCGTCCACGAAATGGTTGTCACATTGTGGACGATACAAATTTTAAGAAAATGATAGATAGTAAAGGATTATAATGAGTATTGTTGTGAGTGGAGTAAGGGTCCCACAATAAATATGAGTGAAGTAGCAAAAATGACAACCATTTCGTGGACGGAAGAAGTTTTAATTTTCGAAAGGCTATGCTCAGTTTTTTGTTTTTGTTCATTTCTATTATTGGCAAAATAGAAATATAAACTTTCAAAATAGACTTTGTGAAGCAAAAAAATCAATATTAATTATACAAACAATTCAATAAATGTTCTGTGTTATCTCTATCAATGATACTCCCTCCATTCGGATTTTAAAATCTCATTTCGCTCATTTCAAATGTTCGAGTTTAAAAGTCCTATTCTGATTTTTTATACCATTATATCATTCTTTCTTTTGAGAATTACTACTCTTTACCATTTAAGACCCTACTTCACATTAACTTTATTTTTACTTTTTTATTATCCCAACAATTTTATTCTTACTTTTTGATCAATACTATTTCTTTTTTATTATTATTACTGTTTTTTGTCATTATTCACTATCCTTACTTTTTAACTTTTATCCTATTTAAAAATATTTTATCAATTTTTTTAATTTCTATATCCATTTAAAATAGGACTTTAAAACATGAATGAATGAGTATAATTTATATTGTTGAAATATTAATACGTGAGAGGTGAGATGTACATCCGCGCAAAGAATTTATCGAGAAGAAAATAAAGGTTCGATGGTCGGAATTTTGAAGTTGGAAAACAAAGAAATTAAACCTCCAATTGCTCTGTTCTTTTTTAAATATTTTTAATTTTGAAATGCTGTGTTTGTTGTACTTGTGGTTTCGGAGGTGAAAACGTCACACGAGAAGAAAGTCATGGTAAAATTTTGAAACTTGGGCCCGGTTGTACTTGTGCTAGTCAACTTTTTACAGTTCCAAGTTCCAACATTGCACTTTAGATTTAAGGGTTTGAGTCAATATAAATTGGAGTATTATACTAATTTCGGTTCTCAAATTTTTTTTATCTTTTTTTTTTATGATCCCTAAACTTTTTTCCTAGCTACTTTTGAACATTACCTTATAATAAATTATTATCTTTTACTTTTACTTTATCAACTTATTGTTATAATATATCACATATGACCTACCATTATCTCAATTAATTAATATATCATTATTCTTAATGTGGGATCCTTTCTCCACTCACAACAAATTCAATCATTTTTTTCTCTACTCATAACTAACTCAACAATATTTTCTTTAATATCTATGTCACTTCCCTCCTATGAAGAGACTTGGGGACCAAAGGTAGTATTTTTTGATAAAGAGTAATTTTATTGTTATGATGTGGCACGTCCTAATTCGATCCATTAATTCTAAGCAGGTCGATTTTAATTAAATATTTAATTATAAATAAATTATATGAGTATATATTATTCCCTTCATTTACAAAAATTGTCGAAAATTTTTTGTGACACGAGTTTTATAAAAATATGGTAAATGTAAAGGGAATGGAGAAATGACCTACCACCATTGTGAGTGTGAAATGAAAAAAAAAAGAATTTTTTGTGACGTGAGGTTTTGATAAAAAATATGGTAAATTTAAAGTGAGTGGAAAAAGGACCTACCATTGTGAGTGTTAAATAAAAAAAGATAGAGGTGAAGTTATGTACATATGTTCTAAAGTGGAGAAAATGAAAACTAGCTACAATCTTCGTAGTATGAAGAACGAAAAAAAAAAGATTTAGCTACAATCTTTATCGACGGACGGGTATGTTATTGCTCTACTTGACTTAAATTCTATCAAAATTAATATAAATATTAGTACTCCCTTCATCCCAGTATTGACGGCATGTTTTTCTTTTTTTTGGGTGTCCTACTATTAATTGGTTTGTTTCCTTTTTGGACAAAATTAGAACTTAATTAAATTTCTTAATCATTCTACGCTTTACCTAAAACCATTTTATTAACCTATAAAGCACTTTATGAACCTATAAAACACTTTAATTACCTATAAAACACTTACAAGTAAGAATTAAATATTCTGACTCCCTCCGTCCACAAATCAAATATCATTTGGGTTTCGGCACGGAGATTAAGAAATCTGATAAAGTTGTTTTGAGTGGGGTAAAAGTTAGAATGTAGGGTAGTAGGATAAGACAAAAAACAGTGGTATTGACGAAAAAAATGATGGTATTGATCAAAAAGTAGGAATAAAATTGTTTATGATTTATAAAAAAGTAGGAATAAAGTTGTTGGAAGGTGGAGCCATCAATGGCAAAGGGTAGTAAATAAAGGAAAAATACGAGGGTATGATTGTACAAAAAGTAAGTAGGTATTTGATTTGTGGACAAAAAATATGAGTAAGTAGGCATTTAATTCGTGGACAGAGGGAGTATCACTTAACATGTGGGGCACTACCTTTTTCATCCCTAATTCTTATCTCTTTAGTCTCCGTGCCGAAAGTAAACGTGCCATTAATACTAGGACAGAAGGAGTACTAAATTTTACTTACGTTCTTTCCACAAAAATCTTTATATTCTCTATTATATTTATCTAGATTTATATTGCCTCTAAATTCAAATATAACAAGATAAATTTATATAAATTAAAAGAATTACAATATTAGAAATCATTAAAAATTAAAAAAAATACTAGTAGTAATTAATTTTTATTTAATCAATTTATGATCAGCTAAGGTGGCGCATTAGCGCATATATTCGAAATGAAATTGGGTAGACCGCTGCCTGTCCAACTTGTCGGCGCTCGCACTCTCATCTCGACCGTTCACAATTGGGCCTTTAAAAAAAAAGTGAAAATAGAATTGTAATTAAGAGTACTAGAGGTACTCATGAACGAACCATGTACAGGACTTAATTAGAAGTATGGCAAGAGAACAGAAAATTGAAAACAACAACTAAAGTTTCGCAGGAATACAATCAATAGAATGTGAACTCCAATTGTGAAGAGAAACACAAAAGAAAAAAGGGTAATAAGACTTCAACCATTTCCAAGAGCAAAACTTTATACTCTCCAAAATTTTTCCGGTGCCCGATGCTATCTCTTTGAATATCCTTCTCATTTCTCGCCTTCCAAATCCTCCACAACGTACATTGCCAAATGAGGCAAAAAAAAATTCTTTTTCAATTTTCCAAGGCCGCAACTCACAAATTCCTCACATTGATCTTTTAAATCTATTGCATAAATTTATTGATGATCAAGTCAATCACATACCTCTTTCCAGACAAGGACAAGAAAAATAAATGAGTAGCTAATTCAAGGTTGGCAATGGCACATAACGCAGCCCCCATTTTCACCTGCTTTTAAGATTCCTCTTTTGATCAAGTGTTCATTCGTTGGTAATCTACCTTGCAAGGCTTTCCAAACAAAGGCCGAAACCTTCAATGGAACAACTTTCCACCACAAAATCGTCCATGGCCCTCTCACTTCTTCCTCGTTTGCTGATGCATTTGATATGACGAAATAAAGGTCTCTTGTGCGGAAAACGCCATTAGCCGAGCCCGTCTAGATTCGGGAATCCGACTGATTGGAATCAACCTGTAAATGCAATTCCAAAGATCCAAAAAATTACAAAATTCATTGGAGTTAAGGAACCGA
>JANLIY010000241.1:0-43040 GCA_029490685.1 Schizonepeta tenuifolia | reverse complement strand
GTGCAATAATGGCTGTTTTGACCGTATCTCGTTGTCTGCCTTAAATGCTTGAAGTTAATTAGGATGATTTTGTCCGGTTGATGAAAATGGGAATACTAGTCTAGCGACATTTGTAAATTACTAGAACATAAGCTGTGGTATAGATGGCTCGTAATTTGGTTATCTCTTACTTCTTCAGCTCTTTTAAGTGGACACTCTGTTTGTCTCACTTAGTCACTTACTGTGATAACTTTAAATCTCTATGCCAATGGTTCTGCTGACCTTTTAAGTCTTGTTTGATCTACGAGCCATCTTACTAAATCAAGCTCCACCTTGTTTCTATACTATACGACGATGATTTGGTCAGATGCTCTTCTATATCAATGTTAGAAGCTGAATTAAGAAATAAAGTAACTAGAGAGCTGATGACGTGATAAGAACAGTTTTGATATAGTAAAGCAAAAGCAATAGATCAATAGAAATACGGCAAAGCCTTCCCAGCCCCCAGGCTCCAAAACAATATTCTCCAACGATAACAATAATAAACCCTAATCTCCTATAAATACTGCTCCAACTATAATTAAGGAAATAATATCAAATACTACTTCTACTACTAATCGAATAATTAAACCATAATAATAAAACACTCCTTCATTAGCCCAGCCCACGAACGTGGGCTCAATCCCTTCCTTCACGCGATCTTCTCTTGTAAACAATCAACGGCTTTGGCCCATGCACCTCATGCACGTCGATATCCCGACCCTCTCCTTCAACGTCGATCTCGGACTCTCTTTCAACTCCATCCCCCATCGAAACAACCTTGTCCTCAAGGTTGAAATCAGGAAATTGGCCTTTGAAATTCTTTATATCATCCACGTCGCGTCATCCTCCTACTGTCCTTTCCATTTTACCAGTAACTGTTCTTCCTCAGCTGATCCTCTCGCCACTTTCCTCCAAGCCAAAATGATTTCCGGTTCCAAAACCGGCAAAATAGGGAGTTCGATAGATTCCGGCAATTCCGCCGCCACGGGATGATCCCCTACCGCTTCCGCAACTGAGATATATGGAACACTGGATGTATTTTACTGCTTGCCGGAAGCTGCAGCTTATACGCCACCTTGCCCACGCGCCCAATCACCTCAAACGGCCCATAGAAGCGAGCAGATAACTTGTGATGCGGCCCGCCTCGCAGCGACGAATGCCGAAAGGGACGTACCTTCAAGAACACCCTATCCCCCACTTCAAACTTCAGCTCTCGGCGATGTCTGTTGGCCTGCTGTGCCATCTCTTGCTGAGCTCTTGTCAGGTTATCACGAAGATGGCGCAAAATCTCATCCCGGCTGCCCAAGCTATCGGCCACCGCCGCGACTTGGCATTCTCCCGGAAGGAACCATCGCAGAGAAGGAGGAGGCCGCCCATAGACAACCTCAAAGGGCGTCATCCGTGCGGCCGATTGGTACGAAGTGTTGTACCAAAATTCTGCCCAAGCGAGCCAACGAATCCACTGTTTCGATTGTTCACTGGTGAAGCAACGCAAGTAAGTCTCCAACACCCTATTCAACACTTCCGTTTGTCCATACCGTTTCCGATGATACGCCGTACTAAACTTGAGCTTCGTCCCCGACTACTCAAAAAGCTCCTTCCAGAATGCACTTACGAACATGGAGTCTCGATCACTAACAATGGATTTGGGAATACCATGCAGCCGAACCACTTCTTTGACGAATACATCGGCTACTGATTGAGCTGAGATAGGCGGTTTCAGCGCCATAAAATGCGCATACTTCGAAAGTCGGTCCACCACCACCAAAACAACTGAGAACCCTTTCGACTTTGGCAGGCACGTAATGAAATCCATTGAAATATCCTCCCAAATCTGCTCGGGAACAGGCAATGGCTGCAGCAATCCCGCCGGGGAAATCGCCTCATATTTCATCTTCTGACAAATTAGACATCGAGCAACATATTCACATGGCGGAACATGCCTTTCCAATAAACGTTACCCGCAATCCGGCGATACGTACGATAGACCCCGACATGTCTGCCCGCTGGGGTATCATGAAATTCAGTAAGGAGCTTGGGTATCCAAGCAGACGATGCCGGCAGAACCACACGGCCATGGTAGAATAGCCGGGACCCCACCAACTCGAACCCCGGCTTGCTGCCAGGTTGCTCTCGGACTGCTCGCATAATTGCTCCCACATATTCGTCCTTCGCCTACTCCTCGACGTCACTAAAGCCCACCCACTCGGGATTGCTCAGGGCTGCCAGCTCACCGTCACCATCTCTCCTTAAAAGTGCATCAGCCGCCGCGTTCGATGCCCCGGTCTTGTATTCAATTTCAAAATCATACCCCAGCAATTTTGCCACCCACACTTGCTGTGCCGGAGTCACTATCTTTTGTGGAGCAAATGTTTCAGGCTGCGATGATTAGTACGGACCACAAACTTCCTTCCCAACACATAAGGTCGCCACTGTTGCAACAGCCAACGCGAGGCCCATCATCTCTCGCTCGTACGCTGATTTGACAAGGTGCGGTCGGAAAGAGATTTGCAGAAGTACGCAATCGGTCGCCGCTCTTGCATCAGCACAGCCCCTATTCCCGTACCCGATGCATCGCACTCCACAAAATCCTTATCAAACTGCGGTAGCGCCAAGACCGGTGCCTCAGTTAGCACCCTCTTCAGCTGGCCGAATGCCTGCTCCGCCTCGTCTGTCCATTCCATAGGTTTCGGGGCGTCCTTCTTCAGTAGGGTCGTTAGCGGTCTTGCTATTAATCCATACTCCTTCACGAACCGCCTGTAGTACCCAGTCAACCTAGGAAACCTGAACCTCTCGCGGTGTGGTCGGTCTCGGCCAATCGACTCTAGCACTCACTTTTGCAGGATCCATCGCCACGCCATCCTTGGATATAATGTGACCCAAGTACTCAATTTCCTGCCATCCGAAAGCACATTTTTTTCTATTTGCCAAAAAGTGATTCTCTTGTAGTATGCGCAGCACCACCCCAACATGCTCTCTATGCTCCTCCATGTGGCTATAAACTAAAATATCGTCAAAAATACCAATACGAATTTCCTCAGGTAGGGCCGGAATACATCATTCATGGTAGATTGGAACGTTGCCGGCGCGTTCGTAAGGCCAAAGGGCATCACCAAGAACTCGTAGTGCCCACTGTGCGTTCGGAACGCAGTCTTCAGGGGCTGCCACACGGATTTGATGATATCCTGATCGCAGATCGATTTTGGAAAAATATTACTGCTCCCGATAGCTCGTCCAACATCTCCTGAATTACCGGAATAGGGTATTTATCCGGAATCGTGACTTTGTTGAGCTCCCGATAATCCACACAAAATCTCCAACTGCCGTCTTTCTTCTTTACCAACAAGACCGGGCTGGAGAAGGCACTCGAACTCGGACGAATGATACCGGCTAGCAGCATGTCACTCACCAATCTCTTGATCTCGTCCTTTGGTGGTGGCCATAGCGATACGGCCGCACCGATACTGGTTTTGCCCCTGCCTCTAGTGTGATCCGGTGGTCCGTCTCTCGTGGCGGCGGTAGGTCTTGCAGGTCCCCGAACACCCCCGCGAACTGCTGCAGCAACTCATCGAGCACCTGTGGAACTGGTTCGGATAATAGGGCCGCTGCTTCCTCGCTCACTACAGCCCACATCTGCGCCTCAGTTGTACGAGATAGAGACTTCACCCCAATGGTCCTCGGCACAGTCGTGGATCTCCTCGCAGCGTGACTCGCCGCCCTTCCAACTCGAACTCCATTGACATCTGCCCGAAATCCATCCGCACTACCCCCAGAGTTCCCAACCACGTCATGCCCAGGATCAAGTCGACGCTTCCCAGTGTGAAAGCGAAATAGTCGATCTTGATTTGGCACTCTGCAAACTCCACCTCTACATCCGTACACCTCCCCTCCGATTCTTGCCTCCACCCATTGCCAAGTTCCACGCCAAATTTCCTTCTCTTATCCACCGGCAACTCTAGCTCCCGTACCAACTTCTCTGATATGTAATTGTGGCTGGCCCACAATCATGAGTATAGTGATTTTCCTTTCCCCAATCTTCCCATGCAGACGTATAGTCCGGGCTGTGGTGATACCTGCCATCGAACACAAGGGTAAGTCGCCTTCCTCATACTCCACCGGTTCCTCCCACTCTTCTTCCAGTCCTGTCGGTTGATAGTACTCATAATTCCTCAACTCTGGCTGCTCCCCCTCTTCGGCAATCATCACTCGGAGTGATCTCATTAAGCACTCATGTCCGGGTGAATATGGCTTACGGCAACGAAAGCACAAGCCCTTGGCCTTCAGATCTGCAAGCTCCTGTGCCGATAAGCGTGTGAACTTCGGCCGATATGGTTGCTGAACAGATGCCTCACTCCCCTTGATTGGTCCCGACTTCTCCCCTGGCCGAGAGCTGTTGCTGGCTGACCCTCGACCCTGTGCGCTCCCTGCCCCAGACCAACTCGCCGACCCGCTGCGCGTGTAGTTATTGTTTCGCGCAGATGGGCCCCACAACCCTTGGTTGATTCGTCCACCTCCCTAAATGGCCACATTGGCCTCCACGTCTCGAGCCAAATCCATCGCAGCCTCTAACTCTGTGGGTCTGAACATTCGTAAAAAACCCTCGTATTTGGTCCTTTAGTCCTTTCATAAAATAGCCCAGATAATGAGCATCCGACAATCCTGGCACTTGACTAGAGAGCTGAACAAACAGATTGATATACTCATCCACCGTACCCGACTCTTTGATGTCGGCTAACCTCTCGAATGCATCCCCTGAGAAACGGGTGTCGAAACGAGATACCAGCGCCTCTGTGAATTTCTCCCATGTGAGAGATGGCTTGCGCGTCCGCAGCCACATCGTCCAATATAACGCATCGCCTTCCATAGCCACCACTGCTGCTGCGACCTTGGTTTCTGGTGGCGTATCCATGATTTCAAATTGTTGATTGGCGCGAGCCACCCACCCAATTGGATCGGTTCCGTCGAACGACGGTAGCTGCAGCACGCCTCCGTTGCTGACTGTGCTTCTCTCCTTCGCTCTCGTGCTCGGACCCGTGCTGCAGCTACCGTCGTTCGACGGAACCGATCCAATTGGGTGGGTGGCTCGCGCCAATCAACAATTTGAAATCATGGATACGCCACCAGAAACCAAGGTCGCAGCAGCAGTGGTGGCTATGGAAGGCGATGCGTTATATTGGACGATGTGGCTGCGGACGCGCAAGCCATCTCTCACATGGGAGAAATTCACAGAGGCGCTGGTATCTCGTTTCGACACCCGTTTCTCAGGGGATGCATTCGAGAGGTTAGCCGACATCAAAGAGTCGGGTACGGTGGATGAGTATATCAATCTGTTTGTTCAGCTCTCTAGTCAAGTGCCAGGATTGTCGGATGCTCATTATCTGGGCTATTTTATGAAAGGACTAAAGGACCAAATACGAGGGTTTTTACGAATGTTCAGACCCACAGAGTTAGAGGCTGCGATGGATTTGGCTCGAGACGTGGAGGCCAATGTGGCCATTTAGGGAGGTGGACGAATCAACCAAGGGTTGTGGGGCCCATCTGCGCGAAACAATAACTACACGCGCAGCGGGTCGGCGAGTTGGTCTGGGGCAGGGAGCGCACAGGGTCGAGGGTCAGCCAGCAACAGCTCTCGGCCAGGGGAGAAGTCGGGACCAATCAAGGGGAGTGAGGCATCTGTTCAGCAACCATATCGGCCGAAGTTCACACGCTTATCGGCACAGGAGCTTGCAGATCTGAAGGCCAAGGGCTTGTGCTTTCGTTGCCGTAAGCCATATTCACCCGGACATGAGTGCTTAATGAGATCACTCCGAGTGATGATTGCCGAAGAGGGGGAGCAGCCAGAGTTGAGGAATTATGAGTACTATCAACCGACAGGACTGGAAGAAGAGTGGGAGGAACCGGTGGAGTATGAGGAAGGCGACTTACCCTTGTGTTCGATGGCAGGTATCACCACAGCCCGGACTATACGTCTGCATGGGAAGATTGGGGAAAGGAAAATCACTATACTCATTGATTGTGGGGCCAGCCACAATTACATATCAGAGAAGTTGGTACGGGAGCTAGAGTTGCCGGTGGATAAGAGAAGGAAATTTGGCGTGGAACTTGGCAATGGGTGGAGGCAAGAATCGGAGGGGAGGTGTACGGATGTAGAGGTGGAGTTTGCAGAGTGCCAAATCAAGATCGACTATTTCGCTTTCACACTGGGAAGCGTCGACTTGATCCTGGGCATGACGTGGTTGGGAACTCTGGGGGTAGTGCGGATGGATTTCGGGCAGATGTCAATGGAGTTCGAGTTGGAAGGGCGGCGAGTCACGCTGCGAGGAGATCCACGACTGTGCCGAGGACCATTGGGGTGAAGTCTCTATCTCGTACAACTGAGGCGCAGATGTGGGCTGTAGTGAGCGAGGAAGCAGCGGCCCTATTATCCGAACCAGTTCCACAGGTGCTCGATGAGTTGCTGCAGCAGTTCGCGGGGGTGTTCGGGGACCTGCAAGACCTACCGCCGCCACGAGAGACGGACCACCGGATCACACTAGAGGCAGGGGCAAAACCAGTATCGGTGCGGCCGTATCGCTATGGCCACCACCAAAAGGACGAGATCAAGAGATTGGTGAGTGACATGCTGCTAGCCGGTATCATTCGTCCGAGTTCGAGTGCCTTCTCCAGCCCGGTCTTGTTGGTAAAGAAGAAAGACGGCAGTTGGAGATTTTGTGTGGATTATCGGGAGCTCAACAAAGTCACGATTCCGGATAAATACCCTATTCCGGTAATTCAGGAGATGTTGGACGAGCTATCGGGAGCAGTAATATTTTCCAAAATCGATCTGCGATCAGGATATCATCAAATCCGTGTGGCAGCCCCTGAAGACTGCGTTCCGAACGCACAGTGGGCACTACGAGTTCTTGGTGATGCCCTTTGGCCTTACGAACGCGCCGGCAACGTTCCAATCTACCATGAATGATGTATTCCGGCCCTACCTGAGGAAATTCGTATTGGTATTTTTGACGATATTTTAGTTTATAGCCACATGGAGGAGCATAGAGAGCATGTTGGGGTGGTGCTGCGCATACTACAAGAGAATCACTTTTTGGCAAATAGAAAAAAATGTGCTTTCGGATGGCAGGAAATTGAGTACTTGGGTCACATTATATCCAAGGATGGCGTGGCGATGGATCCTGCAAAAGTGAGTGCTAGAGTCGATTGGCCGAGACCGACCACACCGCGAGAGGTTCAGGTTTCCTAGGTTTGACTGGGTACTACAGGCGGTTCGTGAAGGAGTATGGATTAATAGCAAGACCGCTAACGACCCTACTGAAGAAGGACGCCCCGAAACCTATGGAATGGACAGACGAGGCGGAGCAGGCATTCGGCCAGCTGAAGAGGGTGCTAACTGAGGCACCGGTCTTGGCGCTACCGCAGTTTGATAAGGATTTTGTGGAGTGCGATGCATCGGGTACGGGAATAGGGGCTGTGCTGATGCAAGAGCGGCGACCGATTGCGTACTTCTGCAAATCTCTTTCCGACCGCACCTTGTCAAAATCAGCGTACGAGCGAGAGATGATGGGCCTCGCGTTGGCTGTGCAACAGTGGCGACCTTATGTGTTGGGAAGGAAGTTTGTGGTCCGTACTAATCATCGCAGCCTGAAACATTTGCTCCACAAAAAGATAGTGACTCCGGCACAGCAAGTGTGGGTGGCAAAATTGCTGGGGTATGATTTTGAAATTGAATACAAGACCGGGGCATCGAACGCGGCGGCTGATGCACTTTT
This sequence comes from Schizonepeta tenuifolia, assembly GCA_029490685.1. Classification (NCBI taxonomy): domain Eukaryota; kingdom Viridiplantae; phylum Streptophyta; class Magnoliopsida; order Lamiales; family Lamiaceae; genus Schizonepeta; species Schizonepeta tenuifolia. The sequence continues at coordinate 35,250 of JANLIY010000241.1, read as the reverse complement.
AAGGAGAGATGGTGACGGTGAGCTGGCAGCCCTGAGCAATCCCGAGTGGGTGGGCTTTAGTGACGTCGAGGAGTAGGCGAAGGACGAATATGTGGGAGCAATTATGCGAGCAGTCCGAGAGCAACCTGGCAGCAAGCCGGGGTTCGAGTTGGTGGGGTCCCGGCTATTCTACCATGGCCGTGTGGTTCTGCCGGCATCGTCTGCTTGGATACCCAAGCTCCTTACTGAATTTCATGATACCCCAGCGGGCAGACATGTCGGGGTCTATCGTACGTATCGCCGGATTGCGGGTAACGTTTATTGGAAAGGCATGTTCCGCCATGTGAATATGTTGCTCGATGTCTAATTTGTCAGAAGATGAAATATGAGGCGATTTCCCCGGCGGGATTGCTGCAGCCATTGCCTGTTCCCGAGCAGATTTGGGAGGATATTTCAATGGATTTCATTACGTGCCTGCCAAAGTCGAAAGGGTTCTCAGTTGTTTTGGTGGTGGTGGACCGACTTTCGAAGTATGCGCATTTTATGGCGCTGAAACCGCCTATCTCAGCTCAATCAGTAGCCGATGTATTCGTCAAAGAAGTGGTTCGGCTGCATGGTATTCCCAAATCCATTGTTAGTGATCGAGACTCCATGTTCGTAAGTGCATTCTGGAAGGAGCTTTTTGAGTAGTCGGGGACGAAGCTCAAGTTTAGTACGGCGTATCATCCGGAAACGGATGGACAAACGGAAGTGTTGAATAGGGTGTTGGAGACTTACTTGCGTTGCTTCACCAGTGAACAATCGAAACAGTGGATTCGTTGGCTCGCTTGGGCAGAATTTTGGTACAACACTTCGTACCAATCGGCCGCACGGATGACGCCCTTTGAGGTTGTCTATGGGCGGCCTCCTCCTTCTCTGCGATGGTTCCTTCCGGGAGAATGCCAAGTCGCGGCGGTGGCCGATAGCTTGGGCAGCCGGGATGAGATTTTGCGCCATCTTCGTGATAACCTGACAAGAGCTCAGCAAGAGATGGCACAGCAGGCCAACAGACATCGCCGAGAGCTGAAGTTTGAAGTGGGGGATAGGGTGTTCTTGAAGGTACGTCCCTTTCGGCATTCGTCGCTGCGAGGCGGGCCGCATCACAAGTTATCTGCTCGCTTCTATGGGCCGTTTGAGGTGATTGGGCGCGTGGGCAAGGTGGCGTATAAGCTGCAGCTTCCGGCAAGCAGTAAAATACATCCAGTGTTCCATATATCTCAGTTGCGGAAAGCGGTAGGGGATCATCCCGTGGCGGCGGAATTGCCGGAATCTATCGAACTCCCTATTTTGCCGGTTTTGGAACCGGAAATCATTTTGGCTTGGAGGAAAGTGGCGAGAGGATCAGCTGAGGAAGAACAGTTACTGGTAAAATGGAAAGGACAGTAGGAGGATGACGCGACGTGGATTGATATAAAGAATTTCAAAGGCCAATTTCCTGATTTCAACCTTGAGGACAAGGTTGTTTCGATGGGGGATGGAGTTGAAAGAGAGTCCGAGATCGACGTTGAAGGAGAGGGTCGGGATATCGACGTGCATGAGGTGCATGGGCCAAAGCCGTTGATTGTTTACAAGAGAAGATCGCGTGAAGGAAGGGATTGAGCCCACGTTCGTGGGCTGGGCTAATGAAGGAGTGTTTTATTATTATGGTTTAATTATTCGATTAGTAGTAGAAGTAGTATTTGATATTATTTCCTTAATTATAGTTGGAGCAGTATTTATAGGAGATTAGGGTTTATTATTGTTATCGTTGGAGAATATTGTTTTGGAGCCTGGGGGCTGGGAAGGCTTTGCCGTATTTCTATTGATCTATTGCTTTTGCTTTACTATATCAAAACTGTTCTTATCACGTCATCAGCTCTCTAGTTACTTTATTTCTTAATTCAGCTTCTAACATTGATATAGAAGAGCATCTGACCAAATCATCGTCGTATAGTATAGAAACAAGGTGGAGCTTGATTTAGTAAGATGGCTCGTAGATCAAACAAGACTTAAAAGGTCAGCAGAACCATTGGCATAGAGATTTAAAGTTATCACAGTAAGTGACTAAGTGAGACAAACAGAGTGTCCACTTAAAAGAGCTGAAGAAGTAAGAGATAACCAAATTACGAGCCATCTATACCACAGCTTATGTTCTAGTAATTTACAAATGTCGCTAGACTAGTATTCCCATTTTCATCAACCGGACAAAATCATCCTAATTAACTTCAAGCATTTAAGGCAGACAACGAGATACGGTCAAAACAGCCATTATTGCACCATGTGCCCACAAGATTAACGGTTATCATATATGGGCACTTGCTCAAAATTAACAAATTGAAAACAAGTGTGTTAAGGTTGGTGTGCTTACTATCTTATCTCCTTGAGAACACCTTAGATTCTTTGATATTTGGAAGTCACTCACGTAAGCATCAAATCCAGGCTACAATGAACAAAAGGAAAAAGAACTATCAGCAAAGAAACATTTGAAGAGAACTTGGATAGGAGATAGGAAGGAGAAATCAACCTTTACTTCAAGAAAAACAAAGATATGGCCCATTATCAATCTTGGAAAGAATCTGCAGACATGCTCACAACCAAATTATATCAGATGCAATTAAGGAAAATGACTTGAAACAAACGAGAGAGCAAGGCATTGCTAACAAGGGAAAACAGAAAGCAGGTACTATATATTGGCACATTGTATGGAAATAGTTATTTAAACACTCATCCAAACCTAGTGAATATTCATAAATGCTAATTTGCATGTTCTTATAAAAGCTACAAAAGAACAATGTAGTAAAATACTTCAACATGCAAATTAAACATAAATCATTTGCTAAAACACCCAACACCAGATGATATATGGCACACCATTATACATAAAATGTCATAACCGATTTGCTTACCAGAATGAATAGCAGTAACAGGTATGAAAACTACTAAGCAACTGAACCAGGAACATAATTTTCATAAAAATATCTGGTGAAGTTATAGCAAAGTCTCTTAAGCTGTGATCCTACAGGCTTTGAAAGTTACAGAACTCCAATATTACAAGACAAACACATAAACAATGAAAATCTAGGAAGCAGAACAGACATCAGCATTCTTGTATGAACAAAGCTATAGAGTGCCTTCTCGTTACTGATAAAATTCTAGTTGCCACCATCATCATCAAGTTTTACAGCAAAAAAATGATCCAGAAACAAAGCAAGGAGGTGATTCTCTCTCGTGAAAAGCCTAATCAAAAGCTAATTAGTTGGTGGATTTCCCTGATGGCTGAACAACCAGTTTCAATAGGTGGGCCATCAAATAAATGTGAACATTAAAGCCTGACATAACATACTGATTTGAAAACTTTGTCCAGACTCCAAACCACAAAATTGAGGTGAATGGAAAATCACAATACCTTGACATAACTGTCGAGATAACTGGGTGAGAAGGGTTGGGCTCAGCATTGAAATCTGATGCACTGCAAAAACTGCTTGCAATCTGTAGATATCATTACTGGAAAATTACATACACCATATATGGAAAAGATAGATTGCATTAACTAATAAAATATTGACAGACCTTCTTTGCCAGGTTGTTGAGCTCTTCAGAATCTTGATCAGAAAACCAGCCATTCTGACAAGCACTCTACCATACAATCCATGATCGAGATGAATAATTAGTGAAGAAAACGTGAATTAGTACCTAACTCTAGAATGCTTCATGCAAAAGCAATGTTTATGGATCCCATAAAGACTGAAGATACATAGAAACATATGAGAGCAGAGAGGCCGTGATGGATAGAAAGGGCAAATCTTGCATTCAGGTTCTATTGGATAAAGAACAAATCTACCCCAAAAGAAGTTCCAGTTCATGTGTTTCAATTCAAAAACGTGAGCTGAATAGATTATACTGGTCCAAAAGCTACAACTTGACTTCTAAAAAACTATTTTAATTTCTTAAAATTTCTAGAAACGTGATTTCTATTCCACCCCGTCCAAACTGCTACCATAAGAAATAGCTTTTGCAAACACTGGTGTCACATTTTCAACATTTCTCGACACCCTAAGTTCATAAAACAAATGATGAATATGATACGACTTACAAGCAATAGAACTTAAATAATATGCGACATTATGTCAGTGTTACTATGTATAACTGAAGCAAAGAATAATAACGTGACAAAAATTGGCTGCTAAAAGAATTACCTTAACAGATATCATCAGGACCATAATAGATGCTTGCATTGAGGTATCATTTTTAATATCGCAAACCTGACAGCATAAAATTCAGAGAAAATTAGAGGAACGCTTGATATCCATTTAATGGAACAAATGAAAAAAAGAAATTCAACACATCCTTGGTCCAACTCTACTTGTAAGGTATTGACTACGGTAATTCACTTTAAGCACATGCGCACATATCACATTTGTGTGCACTTCACAAAGTAGAAAAATAGTGAAAATGGCAACCCCATGGTACTGTAGTTCTATCTCAAGAAGCAAACCACAAGTTCTTGATATGAGAACCCTTTACATCCCTTCTAAATTATCCGATCTAGTTATACTTCCAAAAGAGGATACATCATACATGTCATTTTAAAATTCAAAAGAAGAGTGTATAAAATCATTACCGTCTTTACAAGAGAAGGTAGCTCAACTGATCTGTTTGGAACCTCATGGTTTGCAATTGAAAAATCAATACCCCTGCATTGCCAAAAAAATGAATAAATCAATGGTGGTGAGCCAAACTAAGTCAGCTACAAATGAAACACCCAATGCACATGGTACGAGTACAAGTCCCTGAAAATAAGCATTGAAGGGGGAAGTATCATGTTGACCCTCTTTAGAAAAATGAGGATTGTACGAAAATGCACTGAATATGGTAATATGTCATCAAAATAAAAGCAACCTAACTGATTACTACATAATTTTTTTTGCAAATGAATATCAAATAAAAATTTTCAATCATCACATTGTACATCAAAAACAGTCCAAATACGTGATTCACCCTTCAAATATGTGATCACACACTATAAGTGGAGGATCACATTTATTAGTAACATTCAAAGCCAAATATAATATACACATGTGTGTGTGTAGATGGATATACTTTTCCACGAAATCTGTTCACCTCAAGAAGGCAACAGAACATAAGGTAAATAAAAACACACAAGCGAGTTCATGACATACTTCACTAAGTCAGCTCTGAGTGGTGGTATCGCTAATAACTCATCAATTATAAATTAACAACCTGGAAAGTACAAGGTAAGCTTATCGAAGTGCAGTAGAATCACCACAACCACAATGACTTTCTAGAGAATAGATGTCTCTCGAGGTTACATACGAAAATGACTTATGTACATATCTTACTAAAGAGGGATAATATTTTCTAATCTGGCAAGACGGATTTACCTACTACAGCTATGAGATGATCCCCATCAAATATAAAAAATTATTACTAAGTGATTGAAGGAGCCACTTATAACGACGTCTTTCAAAAGTTAACAAATATTCATGTGAAACATGATTTTGACACGAAATTAAGAGATAATTGGGGCATCTGATCAGGAGATGATTCAATGATGTTTAAATTAAGAAAATTCGAAGTCCAATGGATCAACAAGAGCATAAAATGTGTTGTATTGAAAGCACAAACAATTTCCCCCACAACTTAAAGCCCTAGTACAATGAATAGGCGGCAGGTGTCTATTAGCTGAACAAATTCTACAACAATCACACACCCAATACAAACCCTCACGAAGAATACTGTATGAACACACATAAAGCAAAACATATTGTATGAACTCATCTTCCTATATACAAAAAAAAAAAATTCCAAAAATCAAATGCAGAAGCAAACGAGACTGTGAAGAGTATGAGTACCTGGAAAGCGAAAGGCAGAGATTTTCGAACTCGCTCTCGTTTGTACTGTTGCTGTATACGTTAATTTTTAAACGATCGATGACGGCGGAAATTCGGAAGTCATTTAACTCCCTCGGTGAAAAGCTGGCGTTAGTCGTGTTTAACGCAGTCGCCGGCGCCGCCGTTACCGCCATACCGGCCATTCCTCCAGTCTACCGCCCCGCCCTCGTCGTTTTGAGGACAATTTTTCTTCCTTTTTCTTTTAGTTATTTTTGAGGAGTGAGGTTACTCATTTTTTTAGGAGTATCACGCAATATGAATTGCTTGTTTATAACATGGATTTATAATGGAAATGAAAGTTTTACTCTCTTTAAAAAACAAAAAAAAACAAAACAAAACAAAAAAAAAAAAGACAAAACAAAACAAAAACAAATTCTCATTCTTTTAATTTTTTTTATCAAAAGTAAAACAGAACCGCTCACTATTTTATTTTGTAGTCATTTTATTTCATCATACTGTACACACGGCATTCTACATACGGTGTACCGTGTACCATATTTTTATGATAAAATATCACTAATACCCACTATAGAAATAACATGTACTTTTCATACTCATTAAAAATAATATGTACTCGATATACCCACTGACATATTAAAGATACTTTTCGATCATTTTCATGTTTAATATTAATTGAGAAAATTGGTTAATTCATCCTTGTTTTCACCGAGTGCATTCAATCATAAGTAATTGGATTACCCTTTGAATAAAGCCAAAATATATATAAGTATAGTTGAGTGACAGATTTCGAAGCAAGCCTACTAAATTAGCATGCATGCAGCAAAATTGTATCATTTTAATAGTGATATTGCATGCAAAATTGTACCATTTTTAATAGTGATATTACATGTGGGTAGATGCATTATTGAATTCGAATTCTTCACCCTATATATGATTCACACTTTCAAGGATGTATATGCAAACATAAGGAAAAAAAATTGAGAGAAAAGAAAAAGCGAATATTAGATCGAAGAAATTATACTAGTCAGTATCGTTGTTCAATTCTAAACAGGTGCGCATAATACAAGATTTTAATTTTTTTTAAATCAAACAAAAATATATAGATCAAGTATATTCTCTACAGATGGACAGTTTTAAAACACCATCTGTACAGAATTTTTTTGATTTGTATATTTTTTTTTATTTACAAAAATTTCTTCACTGTGAGAATCATGATTTTTGTTATGTTTCTAACATTATTGTTTGTATTTTGCAAAAATAAAATCGGAAATCAATTTTTTATACAAATGCATTTTTGAAATGGTGAATCCGCACTACGGAAACAATTAGCATTATGTTTTTATTTCACATTTACAAAGGTGAGTTTTAAAACAATTAATTTAATTTTAAAAAAATAATGTACATATATGCAATATAGAGAGCGACATGTACAGTATTTTTGCGATATGTACTTTTTTATTTGAAAAACTATATTAACTGTCACAATCTTTATTTTTGGAATTTTTTTAACATTATTGTTTGTACTTTTCAGAAATATAATCGGAATTCAATATCTTATATAAAGGCATTTCTCAAACGGGGTGAATCCAGACTAAGCATTGTTTTATCATTTCACATTCACAAATGTGAGTCTTAAAAAAATTAAATTAATTTTCAAAAAAATAAAAAACTATAGAAATCAAATAAATATTGTACAGATCGACCCATATTAGTGTGCGATCTGTACAGTATTGTTGCGGTCTGTACAAAATTTAATTTTTTAATAAACTAATTTAGTATGATATATGTATATTTATTTATTAATATTTGTTTGTTGTTATTGTAGATGGAATGCATGATGTTCCGCGTTAAATTCAACGGATTTTGGGGCGATTGTGTTTATAATGGCAGAGAAGAGCGCACTTTATCTTACGTTGGATATGATTAGTATTTCCAACATTAAGGAACAAATCAATCATAATGATGTCTAGATCGTTAAGTTGTAATTTTGAAATATTCTATTTTTCAACATCTCAATTCGGTGCCGAAAAATATAATTTAAATAATAATGATCAACTTCATCGATTGTGTGCTATTGAGTTTGAGCCTACGTTGTATATCGTGCATAGTGATTCTGTGTATAGACTTAGCTTCGATTTGAATTCTTCTTCGCAATTTGTCTATGATGATGTGTATCCGTCTCAGTACTCGGAGTATGATGATTCGCTCGCAGATATGGCTTCATCTAATTGGCTCGGTGAGACGCAAATTGGTTCTCAAACTATTCGAGTCCCACACCTCAAGCATCCACTATGCCATGACTATGCGGAGCACAAAGTAATGCATGACGTGGATTACTGGAGCTATTATCTGTAACAAACAATCAATATTTAAAAAAAATTAAAAAATTAACTTCAATTTCAGCATGCAGTGTTTTATTACCGATTCTGCTTCTCGCCAAAGTTTGACATCACCATCTACATCAAAAGACTTTATGATGCTGGCACTCATTTTCTACGAAGACATCATTTTATTTATTTTGAAGTCGAACTTCGTCTATTAACGAAAAATGTTAGTACATATAAAGGATTGCAAACAATAATAAACAGTTAATTATAAACAAAAAATGAGTGCTCACAAAGAAATCAACGTTCAAAATAAGAAGACTGAGAAGGCGAAGATGGCCAATTCAGCTTAAGAAGAGTCATGGCCAAGTTCAACTCTACCCAAGTTGACTCCACAGTTGAGTGTCTGTGCAGTTCGTGGATGTCGAGATCGTGTGTTGAAGTCAAACGTCGCAAAGTCAAGAAGAGAAGACGTTGAAGACGGAGAAAGAAGTGAAGTTAGAACTTAAAATTCAAATCTACTCAGCAGCGCGAAGACAGGCTGGAAACTTTCCATAAATAGACTGACCAAGAGGACTTGCATAAAGCAAGAGTCGAAGTTACCATTTTAGGAAATGTTCCTATCACAGCCCCAAATCCCGAGGGACGGCCAAGCCGGGGTGTGACTAGGGATTGGATTAAAAAGACGGGGAAGAAAAGGAGAATTACTGTATAAACGACATTTATAACAGAAACTACTATGAACTTGACTTCATTGAATAAAAAAGGAGTCAATCTCGGAGGATCACTCGACATATTTGTTTCAGAGTAAGCTCGGTTCAAAGTATGAAAACTTTAGACCGATAGGTTACACAACAAAAAGTGTATTAGTTTGCAGCGGAAAAACGTAGAATGATATCACATATCAAATGTGAAATCGAGGCTCAACTAAACTTTACTTCCTTAAGTACGACCTTTACTCAACCTCTTCCGCCTTCGTCACTCAACCTACACATTTAAAAACAAACATGCAAGGCTAAGTACATAAAGCACTTAGTGGGCACATTGCCGAAAACAACTCACAAGAGTATAGATTAATCAGGCATCTTTTCATAAAGATTCGTAAGACTTATACTGTTGTACACTTAATTCTGGATAACACATTGTAGGTTAACTCAGAATCCGATCGTCTGGATAGTACTCTGTGGGCTAACTCAGAATCCGTCCCTCTGGATAACACTCTGGGGGCTATCTCAGAATCTGATCGTTTAGTTGGAATCTCTGGATAGCACTCTGTGGGCTAACTCGGAATCCAATACTCTGGATAACACTCTGTGGGCTAACTCAGAGAGGCACAAGAGAATTCACATAAAACAATTATTTCATGCTCTGATTATCACTTTGAAAACACAATTATCAAAGCTGTAAATAAACACTTTCGAGCATCGCTCATTTTATTTTGATAGAAAAGCCCACCTCAAGGCGATTACAGAACAACTAAAGCTTCCGTCTTCTGTCTTCCGTCCTGTCTTCTAATCTCGACGTCCTCATTCTAACGTAAATAATCACACCTTAGTAATCGGTCGAGACGTTAAAAAGAAACAGAAAATCGGAATCGGTTAAGTCTCTTAGGCCTTTGTACTTTAACTAATCTCTTTTGATTAAAAGAAACGAGACTCGAATAATTCTCGTTTAGAACTAACTCGGTTCCTTACTCGACACTTAGGTCAGTTAATAAAGGGAGTCGATAACTTATAATGACTTAGAAGTTCACAAGGAACGAAGTTAAAAAGAATTCAACTTAAGAATTTAGACTTAAGAAAGTTTCTGCACAAAGCAGAAGTTCTGGAGTTCATACAGAATAGATTCCTGCGAAACAGGGGATGTGCTCTGTACCAAAAGAAAGCCACGGATGTCTAAGTTTACTCTCCAATTTACGGATCTCGATCTCGTTAAGCGAGCTAAAAGTTATGACAGTTTCCGTGAAAGGTTGCAGTTCAGTCCGCGCGAAACTCTAATGCTCGATAAAACTCGATGCACGATTCCCTAGGTTCGATCAATGCTATACAACCTTTAAACTCACGAAAATTTCATCTCAAGGCAGTCAATGTGTACAACCTTTTATGACAAACTCCTTCACATTTCTCGATTAAAAACTCGACGTATAATTACTCGTCTTTTTCAACTAATCATTTACTATACCAAATCAAATTCAAATTTCACTTTCATTCTACAACTTCTCGTTTATAAACTATAACTTATATCATCTCATATCTCGGATGGAAACATCGTCAACTACAAACTCGTTTATCAAACGACAACAATCATTAATATCAAATTTGTTTTCCTTATTCGACTTTTCTATCGACACTTAGACTCGTTTCTTCGTCTCTTATCAAAATTCCAATTTCTTTTAGAATTCGTTCAAATTTTCCGATTACGATCATTAACTAACAAGATTAACATATGTTCAAATCATAGACCCAAATCATTATCCAATCTCGACTTATCGATGATTCTTCGTCTCTTACTAAAATTCCGACGTTCTCCGATTTTGCTCAAACTTTCCAATATCGTTCATCATCTATCAAGATTTACTAATACGTAAACTACATACTCAAATTATTAACGAATCTCAACTTATCGTCGAGTTTTCGTCTCTTACGATTTCTATTTTATTTTTAGAAAAATCCCATTAAATTCTATAATCATCCGCATACCTACTACATATCATTTCTATCATTATATCATACAAAATATAACATTTACTCATTCAAATCCTCACTTCTTCATCTCTTACATTTTTATTTTTATTTTTAGAAAATTTTAAAATAATTCATGCATCAATCTATCAATATATAGAACATGAATCCACCATTCAATCATCTAAAATCGAACCAAACATCAAACCCCTAAATTTCTCAAAAATTTCGGTATTCATTAATTTAGTTAGGAGAATGATTTCTTCTTAAATCCAACCATGGAAATCCAATTCTATGCATCTAATAACATGAATTAATCAAAGAACATCATGCTTCTTCTCATGAAATTTTTGAAAAAATCAAAGTTGAGGGAAGGAAGTTTTGTTCGGTTCAATCTCGAGAGGAAGCTCTTACCTTTACGAATATGCAATCGGAATTGAAATTGATCGACAAACGAACAAGTTACGAAGCTCGAAAGCTTGAAGAACTTGAAGAACTCTTCAATGGTGAGAGAGATATGGAGATTGGCGGTTTTGAGAAGAAAAAGAAAGAAGAAAAATGGATGACAACTTGGTATTTATAGCAAAAGTAAGGAGGTTTAACTATTCACTAATATTTAGATACTATTTATAAATTTAATTCTTTTTCGGATCTAATACTGCAAACTAAAATGAACAATTACTTTATTAGACGGACACATTATTGACAAAAATGGATATGACCATTAGTTCCGAAATATTTTACTTACTCGGAAAGGACAATTCATTTTCCGAAATCCGATAAAAACTCGGGACTTCACAGTCCAAATTTCGTCCGGAAAAATAAATAAAACTGATTTTTACTAACTTACTCGTTACGCAAAATAAGTGAATGTAAAGTCTGACGGTTTTTCGATCTGAGTTTTCGAACGAAAATTTTATCGGACGTGAAAACCCTAATATAGTAGTCGTTCCACCGACTTCTAGAATAGATTGAGTCTCTAAGTTTTAGATTGTTGCCTCCACTGTGCTGAGTGTAGAAGACACCTTAGATGGAAAAACCCCCAACCCACCCTTAGGTTTCTTTAAACCCGTAATCAAAGAGCTAGGTCCCTTAGAACCCGTAATCTAAGGATAGACTTTATACTTGCCCGTAAAAGTGTTGTCGGCTTTACTCCTGCCCGTAAAAGAGTTGTAAGCTGTGCACTTTCCCGTAAAAGTGTTGTAAGGTTTGGTTCGAACCCGTAATCGAACTGGTTAGGTTGCTTGGTACCCGTAAACCAAGTGGAACGTTTGATAAGCACGCGTAAGCTTAGCTAGTAGATTGCTTACCCAAAAAGGAAGTCGTGGACGTAGGAGGTTGATCTCCGAACCACATTAAAATACCGTGTCATTTACTTTCAGTATTTTACTTTTCAGTTATCTCACCGACTGACTTGCATACAAACCTTTAACTTGTACTAAAATGGTTTTAGGGAACTTCACATTCCCTTCGAAAGGTTTTCAGTCTAGTAACGAGTTTTCCCACCAAATTCAGCAAAGTAATAACTCTGATAAAACCTCAGTTGGTATTACACAGCTGACCCTCAATCAAAGAAGTCAGCTGCAACTATGTGAATCTTCCAACTGTCCTTTACAGTTGTTGAGTCATTTGAACTGCTCAATTCTTGAAGAATCATTAACTTGATTTTTTATTGTTTTAAAAATCCCTACTGGTGTATCCCCCTCCCTATACACCAGTTACTCGTTACTGGGACCATTAGACAACAAACACAAAAAAAGTCAGACTTATCAAATAAACTAATAATTACGAGTTTAGAATTTAGAAAATTTCCGAATGATCCATGTCCCGCTGAGGGTCTTCAATTGAGCGAAAGTAATTCGTATACCACGCAGTTCTTTGAACATTGACGAAGGCATCATTTTTCTCTAGAAATAGCCCATATCTGCTCCATTTCTCCTCGTCGTCAATATCCAGTGGAGACAGTAGACCTTGTGGTTAAATTGGCTTCTTCTCGGTTTGGGATTGGCCTTGACCTTAGACCTCTTCTTCGGCAATCCTCTTCCCAGTTCCTTGCTTGTCCGATCGTGTCTGGAAGTGCAACTGCCTAAGAAACTGAGCATATACATTGGGATTGTACATGACATTTTGCAAGTTCAAATCAGAACCCTAGCGGATAGCGGCCCGACATCAAATGGGGGGTCGCGTTCATAAGCATGCTCTAGGCCACCCTTCATAACCCAATCAGGAATCTTGATCTCAGAGCTGAATGACGAGCTAGAACAAAGGATTCTCGTGGAACTGGACTAACATCAACATAAGTTGTGGGCGGAGGTGTGGATGGACGTGGGCTAGAATGTCATCCACTCTTCTTAAAATAAGTCTGTGAAAAAAGACTTGATATCCATAAAAAAGACTTCTCTCCACTGTGTAGTCAATTCACTTCTCACCAGGCCATGCAAGTCCGCCATGAACTTGCTTCTTCTCCCCTCAGACTGTCTTCTGGTGTCTGTGCCGCTGCTCAATGATGACGATTGTACTACGTGAGCACGCTTTTCCTTAACTTTCTTACCTTTCGTTATATCCCTAGATGGGGGCATGTCCCTCAGGTGATATACGTAATGATCGGCGCTAGGCTCTGACACCAGATGGGTAGTAATAGGCCTCTAAACTGGGGCACGACGTTCAGGTTGTCTCTCGGAGAGCTTGTTGATGGGCTTCACATAATTCACTGCGAGCACGTTTTCATTGTTTACGAGTGACAAAACATATTATGATCAAGCTCAATAAATGTATTAAATTATACACATCGCAAAACAAAACACACAGATCGTATTAAAATAAGTTGTGACACGTACACTTTAACACGATCTGTACAATTTTTATAACTTGTCCTCTATCTAATTTCGAACTATATTATGATTAAGCTCAATAAATGTATTAAATTATACTAACTATCTTAATTATTCGATTAAATTATCATTAAACTAACTAATTATATCCACATACCACGAATTAGCATAATAAACAATCATAATTTAACAACATCATCATAAAAAGTTTATAAATTACGTAAACTAATATTAACGAAACAAAAAGCATATAGATCGCGGAAAAAACATATATGTCGTGTTAAAATAAGGTACGACCTGTACATTTGTAACACGATCTATATATTTTTTTATAATTGGTTCTCTATCTAATTTCGAACTATATTATTAAGTAAGCTCATTAATTGCATTAAATTAAACTAACTATATTTATTAGTCGATTAAAATATCATTAAACTAACTAATTATATCCACATACCACGAAATAGCATAATAATCAATTTAACAAAATCATCATGAAAAGTTTGTAAATTACATAAAATAATACAAATATATGAAAAGAAAAAGCATACACATTGGTCAAAAACTATACATATCGGACATTGTCACATCCTGATTTCTAATGTATGAAATGACTAGAAATCATTGGACAGTGAGGGTGAAACAACGGAACAATAAACAAAACTCAACAAGGGAACATGCTTAGGAACAAGAGAATATCAATTGAAAGCGGCAACAAACGAGATCATGCACGTTTAGAAAACACATGCAGGGCTGAGTACTTCGTACTCAGTGAACACATGCCAAAATAAATTGAAACTTGCTCGATAGAGCTTTAAATTGAACTTGCATTGTCACTGCATCATAAGCGTTGGTGAATTTCAAACAGTTAACTTGTGAATGCAAAAATGTTTTCTTTTTCTAAAACGACAGCGCAATCAAATATATATATAACAGGTATGAATCAATCTACCACATCCAAGTGTGTTGAGAAGTAGGCCTCCTTCTCAAACACTACGACTGGCCTAATCGAAGCAAGGCTCACAGTCACCTCTAATATATATCAAACAACAACACGGTTATCCCATCTTATACAGGATCAATAACTCAAGTAGGTGATTAAACATACCAAAACTCAAACATTACCAAATCAATTAATTTAAAAACTCACATAATAATAGTAATAATAAATCACATTTATCTGTTCTCGGTTAAAAAGTCCACCTGTCAAAGAGGGGTACTGCTCGGTCAACTCTTCCTGCTCCTTACTTCTCGGTTCCGCTCGTTCCTTCAAGAATAGCATCTTATAAGGATGAGTTCTAATTTTCTGAAAAGAACGAATTCTAACTCGATTAGTCGGATTTCTACTTGACTCGGGATTTCTAACTTTTCTCATCTCAACTAATCAAACTTTCTCAAACTCGATCAATCAAACTCGACAACTTGATAAAATCAGACAACTTAAAACTTAAATAATTAATCAAAATCGAGAATTCACTATTCATTCCATTAACTCGGAATTTCTCGATTTCATACATCAAACGATATCAGAAAATTACGAGATTAATTCTCGATCAGTTTAAACACAAATTATGCACATTTAAGTCGTCACATCTCAGATCAGACAATCACAGATAGGTACACAACTCACTTCAATAAATAGGCGGAAAAAGAAAAAATTTCCAAACTTCTCAAAATATTCCACAAAAAAATTCCAGCAATCACAATCAATTATAGAACTCAATTACTAACTCAGAAACTCATTCCGAACTCAAATACTGTCTCATGCTGACTCGATACTGCTCGACTTTTTAACTTCCAATGAAAGTTATCGGTTTTGAATGAAAACAGTTTCATTTTTCTTAAAATAAATCAAACAACTCAAATATGGAATCGAATTTGAAATCCGAGACCTCATACAAAATTTCTCGGAATAAAGTAAGACACGTTTTTCGAGAAAATACGTAAACATGCTCGAAAATTTTCAAACTTTCACAATTAGCTTAAAATATATCTATTGAACAATTACTCAATCAATTTCCACTTTCGATAAACGAATCGAGAAAACCTTAACTCTAATTTCTTATAACTTTCAAATGTTATAGTTTTTCATGCATAAGGGCTCGTTTTCATTCGATTCAAGTTCTAACATGCTCGACTAAAACATATAAGCTCAAACAACTCATCAATTCACTCAAATTCATTTCTATTTCTGAAATTCAACTGTTAATGCTCAAAATCTTCGATTTTACATAACTTTTTCATATGATACTCGATTTCAGAAATTCGTCATGCTAACATGCTTATTTTAATTCCAATTTAGTCATAGAATCATCACATGCTTCATATCACATCAAAATCACAAAATCTCATGTTTAAAATCCTCATAACTTTCGAAATTTTCACAACTTATAGCTATACATGCTCGATTTCAAAAATTCAAAGTTCTAATATGCTTAAAATAAATTCAGTTACATAGATATAGCATCAATTGATCCAAACAAGATCAAGAACAAAAATTCCCAATTCAAAAATCTCAAAAGGTTCGAATTTTTTCAAGAAATTGCTCAAATCTCACTCAAATTCAAAAATTCAAGTTACTAACATACTTAGAAAATTTTCAATTGATCAATTTCACCATTAGTTTCATCAAACAAGATCAAACATCAAAAATCTCAATTTTAAGCTCAAACCTTCGAAAATTTTAGGGCTTTTTCCCTAGAATTTCAAATCTATCAATTAAGCATGCAATTATACTCCAAATAATTCTAGTTTCACTAATTCATCTTCAATTCATCAAGTTGTCTACATGCATAAATGGTTCTAAATTTTCAAACTTTAGAGCATATGAATTCATTTCTTCAATTTGATCATATAATCATGCATAGATCATCCTTAATCTCATAAATTCATCACCAATTGCTCAATATCATTCTTAATCTCATAAATTCATCACCAATTGCTCAATATCATCACAAGATCACAAAATCACAATTTATGCATATATATATGTTTCGAAATTTTTGAGGAAAATGAAGGAATAACTCATACTTTCAAATTAACCATTTAATCATGCTTACATATACTCAAATCATCCTCAAACATCATCAATTCAATCATCAAGAACTCAACACAAAAATCCCTAAATCTCAAGCACTAAAACCTTCGAAAATTTCATAAATAAAAGCATATGAACTCATCTTCTCAAATTGATACAATCCTTGCTGACCGTGAAAATTGAACATGAAAACGGAAGACTTGAATGACAGAAAGATGGAATATCCCAAAACCTCACGAAATGATATAAGCGAACGAAATTCCCTATACCCCAACGTGATGTTGACGCAGCAACTCGGGGACGATGAATGACACACGGACGAGGGATGGGTGACTCGTCGATACGTTGATAATTGAGCTCGTCTTGGAACAACCAGAAGAACTCGAAAACTCTCAAGAGAGAATAACTCACGAAAATTGTTATTAATCATCTTTCAAATTTTGTCCAACACAAGCCTTTATATAGTCAAAACCCTAAACCTAGTCTAGAAAGGAAAACAGCTTAAATAAAAGCCCAACTTAACTAATCAGCTAACAAACCCCTTAATCTCGAAAATAACAAGGCTGGAAACTAATGGGTTTATAATAAACGACAGTAAATAAATAAGGTCTTCAAAATAAATAAAGTCTTCAAACTTGGTCCCGCTCGCACATAATAAGATTAACCAAACATGGACTGTCCAATTCGCCAACTCCACCATCTCCAATGGGCTTCTTCATCAACTCTTCATCCACACACTTCATGGACTAGCCATCAAGCTCGCCTTAAACTTCTTGGCTCGTGCTCTTGTAATTGGTCCAACAGGAACACGCATCGTGTAATAACCCACTCCGCTTATCTTCTACTTTTGGAAGGGTGGACTGAAACCATATCACGATCATACGCCGGTTTCTAGAGTGAAGATGACTAGAATGGGTGAACCATGATGTCTACTTAACCTTTTCTTTTCTCTTAACAAGGCTCTCTTTTGAAAAGAAGAAATAAGAGGGATGCCTAGCATGCTCGGGTCTAAGTTATTCATATGACTTTGAAGCATTGAAGAAATAGAAGTCATATTTATCAAGGAGATCTAACATGCTTGAAACTAATATAAACATTCATTCTTGAAACCTCAAAAGAACTTGAAGGATTGATTATCAAAGAGGTCTTAGCATGCTTGGATCTAAGGCTTTGAATTAAACACCAAGGGCCAAATTTTAACACTTGAATCATATTATCAAAAGACTTTCAAGAGGCCCGTTGGAAGCCCAAAACTACTTTTTAGTTTGAAGAAAGAGATTCAAGTT
Source organism: Schizonepeta tenuifolia (assembly GCA_029490685.1). Classification (NCBI taxonomy): domain Eukaryota; kingdom Viridiplantae; phylum Streptophyta; class Magnoliopsida; order Lamiales; family Lamiaceae; genus Schizonepeta; species Schizonepeta tenuifolia. Next base: position 17,221 of record JANLIY010000241.1, on the reverse strand, counting down.
TCGACAGTTGTTCAAACATCAAAGGGATTCGGGGTCAAAGGGGTTTGGGATTGCATGCATTGAGGATTAGGTTACAGACGCAAATAAAATAATAGGTTACAACCATATCGAATAAATGAATCTTGCAGTGGAATAATAAAGTTGATGAGATATGAGTATGAAGACTCAAATCTCAAACTTGGCAAAACTAAAATAAACGGGGCATCCTCCGAGCTTGCCTCATCTCGCCCAAAATTACCTGCACGTTTTTAAGAAAACCTAATGCAAGGCGTGAGTTAAAAGTACTCAATGAACACATGCCAAAAACTTGCTTTACAACTTTAAGAATTTAATAAGTTTTAACTTGGCGCTTGAGCTTGAGCACCAAGGGTTTTTTAATAAAGAAATTACCTTGGGCAAAAGCCAAAAATGTCAACAACTTTAATTTAACAATGAAGAGAAGGATGCCTCCTTCTAATCACTGGAATCGGTCGGAGGCTCACGATTCCTATTGTGCACAAATCCACCTTGTGTGAGACTGAATTCGTTCTTCTTTCTAGTAGACGAATCATACACAACTTTAGAGAAAAAGACAAGTTAAACATTTATAAACATGCTTCAACATGTATAGAGGCCAAAGAGGTCCTCGGTTTAGAAAAGCCATCTTAGTGACGCTTTTTTCTAGCTTCTACTTGCTTTTCTTCCTCACCTTCACTACACTTCTCCTCCAGATGTTCCTTCAATCGATCACGATTTAGCAATGGAACAACGAAATACGAGAAAGGAATCTTATCCTTTCAACTTATCCTATCTTAAAAGGATTATTCTTAACTCTTAATGAAGGCATCTTAACTACAAAGGAATATCAAGGATTCCTACTACTTCTTTGCATTTTACTAAACTTATTTAATAACTTTATTCATCTGTGCATGCTTTGATATGATCATGTCATGCATAACTTCAACATGCTTGTCTCTTAAGACCACACAACTTGCAAAGATTCATGCTTTAAAACAATCTTGCAAGTATAAATACTTCTACATCATGATTACTTTCATTCTCATCATAACATGCTACTACTTCAACACTTCATACTTAACTTCACCTTTTCTTAGTCTCTTATGACAACATGCTTTCAAGACAACATGATAATTAGGAATCCAAACAAGTCCTAATCATGCTCATCTAATTTATCAATCACATTTGCATCATATTAATCATAACATACTTGGAGTAACTCATACTCAATTCATTCATGCATATTTTCGGCCATGAGAGGGCTTAGAGCTTAGGGTTTCTCATTTTCATGCAAAACCACTTCAAACATGCTCAAATATATCATAAAGGAATCCACATATCCTCAATTCATCAATACAAGCTCACAAAATTCTCAAAAAATTCCATATAAGCTCCAAATCTACCCAAGAACAAGGTTTCATGCTCAATTCATGCATATAAAATTATCATCATCAAGATCTCAGTTCTTCTACATGTAGTATATTTCGAAAATTTCATATAATTGAGCAAGGGGATTTCAAATCAAGAAATTCACACATGGATAGATACCATCTAGCTCCCTAACCTCAAATCTTGCTTTAACTTTCATCATAAATAGCATGAATCAAGAACCCCTAAATTATGCCCTAAAACATCGGCAAAAAGGAAAAATGTAAGGGTTTGAGAATTCCATGCAATTAAATCCATGAAAGAGGTTCATTTGGGGCTAGAAACATCATATCTAAGGAAGTAGGAGGATCCAAGAACACCTCCTTGGATTCTTGATAGGGCTGAAAATCTAAGCGAGAAAAAGAGACTTGATTTCATACAATTTCCACCATAGGATTTCAAAATAAACAATTTTGGTTTAGGATCTAATCTTTCTCAAGGAACTATGATGGATTACCCTTAGATCTTGGTTACGATTCTTGGATTGAGAAAACAAAATCAAGGAGATAAGAGAGGGAAAGGTTGTGATGCGTCTTCGACTTTTGGGTCTTTTGGCCCCATTTTTCTTTTCTTTTGTATTTGTATGAGTCGTATAGGGGAGAAAACAGATATTTTGGAGGTGGAAGCTCGGAAATGAGCATATGGACGAAATATGAGCGAATGGGCATTACTGAGACAAATCAGCCCAAGTTGCATCTGAGCAGCGATGATTTCCAAAGTGTACCACCTGGTGCGAGGCTAACCGAAGGATGCAGTCAATATGACCATGCTGGACAACAACAGTCAGCAGCAAGAGCCAAATATGGAAAGACGCGTGAAGGAGATATTAAGGAGATTCTGGCGAGTCCTAACAATGGAAGGATCTGGAAAAACGTGGAGTAACTTAATCAATCAATAATTGATGGCCAATCACCAATCAGATCAATCAAGGATCAAGCTAAATATGGAAGGTGATCACTCATGTTGGTAAGGCCATGACAGACTGTCCCAATCAGCACATATGGGCTATTTATGGAAAAACGTGTGAAGGGCCAAGGATGGAAGGTTTCAGCGAATCTGGGATATCAACAGCAAGAGAAAGATAAAGTCAACTCAATCAATTAAGCCAATCATCCCCAGCAATCAAATCAATCACGATCATCTATTTATGGAAAGTCAGTCACAGGGATACTGTCAGACAGCTGGGTTAGGGTTAGACTGACGTCTGTCAACTATATAAAGCCAGCAAGTGTGGCTGACAAAGGTGGCTACTCCCCATCGTGTTCTACTTCATTTTCAGTCCCAAGATACACTTTAGTTCAGTATTTTCTTTTACATTTTCGTACCAAACAATTTACTTGCTTTTATTTCAATTCCGTTGTGAAGAACAAGCCCAAGGGTTTGCCTTTGGTATTTATTCAAGTATTTCGTATTTTCTTTATTCATGTGTTCATTTTATTTTGTGTTTATGTATTTAATTATGTGTGAGTAATTCCCCTGGTGAGATTTGGGTGGGGAAAATGATTAAGTGTTGATATGTGAAATGTTCGCGAGGCATTTGTGCCATCGGTTGGATCCAGTGGTTCCAGAGAGATCTGAGCAGAATCCATGGGCAGTTCTGATCCAGCGGGTGATCTCCGCTCGGTTAGAGCTGTACCATGACAAGCAAAGGCCAGGGCATGACAGACGGCAACGTTCAGTATGCCTATGACCGAGTAGCTGAGCAGCGCCTTCAATGGTGTTGTAGATCTGGATGGTGAGGAATGGACAAGGGGATACTGCGTCCTTCTTCAGTCTTGGGCTTCTCTAACAATCACCCATCAACTGTGACGAGGCATCAAGCCATGGTTATCGACCAAAGGACTCATCTCGCGTATCGTAGGCATATCGATGACCGGTTGGACGTGGTACCGGAAATGAATATCCCGCGAGTTATGTCTACTCTGTAGGTGCGGACATGGGAAGCTTGGGAGAGAAGGTTGGTGAGGGTCATACTTGGAGAGATCGGGTATGACTACTATCTAAGGAGGAGTGAAGCACGGCCTTGTGACCGGGGTGAAGCGTGACCTTCGGACCAAGACGACAACAAGGGACTCAACCATCCCAAGTGTGGAGTATGAACTCTTGAAACGCCCCAATGTCTTTGGGCCACGCCTTGAGTTTGTATGAAGCATGGACGGATCTTCAGTATGCCCATGACCGAATAAACATATCAACAATGATCATGACCTACCCCAAATCTTACCCCTTTTTTTATATTTGATTTCCGTTTAGTTTATTGTGCAGATATACAGGTTGAGACCGTGACAACTCAATTTGTGCACCGAAGAGTAAAGTAGTTCCTCACTCTCCGTGGGATCGACCCTAGCTTGCCACTAAGACTAGCCAGTCCGGTAGTGGGCTCAGGAGCGTGTATTGTCCGTCTGGGGCATACACAGGTATTTTGATCGTACCACACGACGGGTGCGTGTCAAAATTGGCGCCGTTGCCGGGGAGTGACGCGCAACAATTTTACTCTTCATAATCCATCATCCGCTTACTGCTTGACGTGGTACGGCGAGACGCGGGATGGCAGCTGCTGCCCCGCAGACCATCCGTCAGCTGGCATTCCCGGCTGACCTGAATTTGAAACCCAGCGGTATAACCCTACCGACCATCGAAGGCCGGTATGACCTGAAACCAGACCTAATCCAATTGCTGTCCAAATTCCATGGCATACCTGAAGATGACCCAATCACACATCTCCAAGACTTCGAGATGATATGCTCAACGGAGGAGAACCAAACAACAATGGGAGAATACATTAGGTTGGTGTTGTTTCCTTTCACACTACAAGGAAATGCAAGGAAATGGTACTACAGCTTGTCCGCTGGTTGTGTGACCACATGGGCTGAGATGCAGCAAACATTTTTGGAGCGGTATTACTCAGCAGCCAAAGTGTTTAGTATGAGGAGGACCATACAAAACATCGAACAAGGAGAGCTAGAATCACTCTACGAGTATTGGGGCCGATTCAAAGGATTGTTGGAAGAATGCCCACACCATCAAATTCCTGAAAATAATTTGGTGGAACACTTCCTATTGGGACTCAAGAAATACGAGAGAAAACTCGTTATTGCGGCATGTGGAGGTTCGATGTTTGACAAAACACCCAAGGACGTGTTGCAACTATTTGAAAGTATGGCCAGAGAGTCGGGAGCATATGAATGCAACCTGGAAGCACCAAAGAAGATGGAGGATGACAACCTCATTGAGTTGAGGAAGGAGATCAAAGAGATCAAACAACTCGTAGCAGCTGTGACACACCGAAGAAGGCTCCTCTGTATGACCAATACAACATGACTGGACATCAAACTGATGAATATCAACTCTTCTTAGGGGATGGACCAATGGAGGATTTTGCTATGGGAGAAAGTGATGACCAGCACAAAAAGTATGATCCATTCTCTCACTCTTACAATGCTGAATGGAGTGAAAGTCCAAATTCCCAATGGCGACATAGAGGATGGGAGAATCAGCAATTGCAGCCAGTACGGGGCATACTGCAGACACCCTCGTACCAGTCAGAACTACAAGAAGGACCAACTTGGGAAGAGTCAATGAAGGATGCCGAACTCTTCGGACCTGAAACAATGGATGAATGTAGCCAAGAAATCTTCCGTTGGGATGATATTATAGCAAAAGACGTGGAGAATCAAAGGAAACTTCCACCGGAAGAGATCAATCTGATCGAGGAAGCTGATGAAGCAAAAATGCAAAAGGAGAAGGACCTCGAAGAATGGCATGACGGTATGACCAAACCGCCAGGCACTGTAGCAGAATTGACAGGAATAGGCATACCGGAGTCTGATGAATCTGTCAGAGCAGCCCATACAGAAAAGGCCACCCAGAAATTGCCAACTACTGCACCGCCTTGTCCGAGTATCTTGGAGGAAGCTAATGATCACAAACGCCCACTACCCCAAAATGCCATAAATTCAAAAAGGCAAAAATGGAAGGGAATGAGAAGTTAGAATGTGTGGCGGCGGTCATACCGAGCGAGGTACTCACGGAAAATTCGGATGAGTTGTTTATCCCATGTGCTATTGGTGGAAAAATAATTGAGCAAGCTAAGCTGGAGTTGGGATCATCAATCAATTTGATGCCCCTATCAATGTATAAAGAGCTCAACCTCGGATCCCTCGAGCCAACCGGAATGGTCATACAGTTGGCAGACCGTTGGAATGCCCATCCCAAAGGGTTATTGAAGAATGTTGAAGTGAAGGTCGGTGAAACCATACTCCCAGTAGATTTCTATGTGCTAGATATGGGACATGAGACTCAAAAAGGTTCTGGACTGATATTGGGTCGTTCATTTATGGAAATTGCTCGAGTCTACATAAATGAGGATGGAGGAATCATGATTTGCATGCTCGGAGACACTACTTTTAGGTTCAATATCTCGATGCTGTAAAAGATGCTAGAGTTCATCAACCGACAACCTTCACAGAGTTGGCCGAATACTATGTTGATAAGCTATATCCAGACAGAACTGTGCGGGTCATACCAGAGAAGGAGCTGCTGAATGACCTTACTGACAGTAATGCTGCCAAACAAGAAGAGTTTAAGGGAACAAGTCTGGAATCATACTTTTTGGAAATCCCTAGCCAAGAAACTCCTGGTGATGATGGTGCACCTTCTCTATCAGAAGATGAAGTTGAACAGAAAAGGCAACAAGAACATGAGGAGTGGAGAGCCAATGCATACGGTAGTGCTGGGATGTACATGGAGTTGGGCAAGAAGATTTACGATCCAGGCATATCAAAGATGGAGAAATGTTTTCTCCTAGATCCTTGTTTTGCATGATGGAAAAGATTGCGTCGAGCTCAAGACAATAAACAAGAGCGCTGATTGGGAGGCAACCCAAAATAAGGTCGCTGGTATGACCATTACTGCTTTGAATTTATGTTTCTTTTATTTCTTGTATTTTGTGTTTCTTGGAGGACTAACCTTACAGATGAGATGAGCTGGATTCTATGCATCGGAGATCAAAACCCACTTTGCAATGCAAAGTGTGTAGGTGGGGTCGGTGGAGAATCGACAGGATGGTCAAGGGATTACCGAAGCAGCAGTATGACATGTGGTCAGGGTCTGCCCCAACTGGCGAGACTTTCGCATTTTGAAGCAGCGGAAAATTCATTCTCCACTCACCACCACTCCATGACTGCTACACATGATCTTCACTCCATATAGAAGTCAGAACATAATTTGTTGGACATTCGAGATGCATTCCGCCAAGTGAAGAGTCAATCTCTTGAGACCGAGTCCTCACACTCCACGAATAAGTTTTCTCTCCCTAGTAAAGGCCTTTGTTTTTCTTTTGAGTCTTGAGTTTAGAGTCAGTCTGCACATGTTGTTGGTATTGGTGATTCATGCATGCTATTTGGTTTGACTGGTTTGTTGGCATGATGAGCATTATCACATGATAGCAGTAGAGAGCATACTGAATAATCCATACCTGTGAGATTTGAGCCAATTTGCATTTATTTTCTGGTATGACTATGCTGCTTAGTAACCCTAGAACTTGATTGTGGATTCTAGTTGGATGGTGTAGTTTATATGATTAGGGCAATTCCTTCAATTTAGAGCCCCAGATTTATTTCTTTGAGCTAAAATGATAAATCCTTGCTAACCACTTTGAGCCGAATGAATTTTTTTTATAAGCCCTTGTATTAAAATTGATTAAAGGTATGACTCCCACACTATACGAAAGATAAAGGGCAGCTCATTACTTAAGGTGGAAAAGCATAAATTGAGAAAGGAGAGTCTGGTTTAAAAAAAAAAAAATGAATTTGCTTAATTAAAGAAGAAAAAAAAAAACGGGAAAGGTGAAGTGGGAGTGCTAGTACTGGAAAAGATAGGTCGGTATGACCGGAACCAAGTTTTAAATTACTTATCCAAAAATCCTTACCTCTGCTCCGTATACCCCACTACAACCTAACGAAGACCCTTTGATGAATTGCACCAGATTGAACATTTGCTATGAATCCATGAACAAGCCTATAGGGAAGCTAAGGCAGCATAGAATGAGAGTATACACTTAGCCATACACTTGAGTGTGTGAGAGAAACTGCTAATCTCTTCATGTGATTTATTTGCTCAATGGTTTGTGGTATGACATTACGGTTGATGCATGCATGTATGATCTGATCTGATAACTGTGCAGTTTCGTGTCTTGAGTCTTTATTTCTTTTCTTTCTTCTATTTTCGTCGGTGTCTTTTGTGAATCCACCTGCATACTTGAGGGCAAGTATGGTTTAAGTGTGTAGGTGTGATGCGTCTTCGACTTTTGGGTCTTTTGGCCCCATTTTTCTTTTCTTTTGTGTTTGTATGAGTCGTATAGGGAGAAAACAGATATTTTGGAGGTGGAAGCTCGGAAATGAGCATATGGACGAAATATGAGCGAAATGGGCATTACTGAGACAAATCAGCCCAAGTTGCATCTGAGCAGCGATGATTTCCAAAGTGTACCACCTGGTGCGAGGCTAACCGAAGGATGCAGTCAATATGACCATGCTGGACACAGCAGTCAGCAGCAAGAGCCAAATATGGAAAGACGCGTGAAGGAGATATTAAGGAGATTCTGGCGAGTCCTAACAATGGAAGGATCTGGAAAAACGTGGAGTCAACTTAATCAATCAATAATTGATGGCCAATCACCAATCAGATCAATCAAGGATCAAGCTAAATATGGAAGGTGATCACTCATGTTGGTAAGGCCATGACAGACTGTCCCAATCAGCACATATGGGCTATTTATGGAAAAACGTGTGAAGGGCCAAGGATGGAAGGTTTCAGCGAATCTGGGATATCAACAGCAAGAGAAAGATAAAGTCAACTCAATCAATTAAGCCAATCATCCCCAGCAATCAAATCAATCACGATCATCTATTTATGGAAAGTCAGTCACAGGGATACTGTCAGACAGCTGGGTTAGGGTTAGACTGACGTCTGTCAACTATATAAAGCCAGCAAGTGTGGCTGACAAAGGTGGCTACTCCCCATCGTGTTTTACTTCATTTTCAGTCAGGTCCCAAGATACACTTTAGTTCAGTATTTTCTTTTACATTTTCGTACCAAAACAATTTACTTGCTTTATTTTCATGTCTCGTTGTGAAGAACAAGCCCAAGGCGGTTGCCTTTGGTATTTATTCAAGTATTTCGTATTTTCTTCTATTCATGTGTTCATTTTATTTTTGTTTATGTATTTAATTATGTGTGAGTAATTCCCCTGGTGAGATTTGGGTGGGGAAAATGATTAAGTGTTGATATGTGAAATGTTCGCGAGGCATTTGTGCCATCGGTTGGATCCAGTGGTTCCAGAGAGATCTGAGCAGAATCCATGGGCAGTTCTGATCCAGCGGGTGATCTCCGCTCGGTTAGAGCTTTACCATGACAAGCAAAGGCCAGGGCATGACAGACGGCAACGTTCAGTATGCCTATGACCGAGTAGCTGAGCAGCGCCTTCAATGGTGCTGTAGATCTGGATGGTGAGGAATGGACAAGGGGATACTGCGTCCTTCTTCAGTCTTGGGCTTCTCTAACAATCACCCATCAACTGTGACGAGGCATCAAGCCATGGTTATCGACCAAAGGACTCATCTCGCGTATCGTAGGCATATCGATGACCGGTTGGACGTGGTACCGGAAATGAATATCCCGCGAGTTATGTCTACTCTGTAGGTGCGGACATGGGAAGCTTGGGAGAGAAGGTTGGTGAGGGTCATACTTGGAGAGATCGGGTATGACTACTATCTAAGGAGGAGTGAAGCACGGCCTTGTGACCGGGGTGAAGCGTGACCTTCGGACCAAGACGACAACAAGGGACTCAACCATCCCAAGTGTGGAGTATGAACTCTTGAAACGCCCCAATGTCTTTGGGCCACGCCTTGAGTTTGTATGAAGCATGGACGGATCTTCAGTATGCCCATGACCGAATAAACATATCAACAATGATCATGACCTACCCCAAATCTTACCCCTTTTTTTATATTTGATTTCCGTTTAGTTTATTGTGCAGATATACAGGTTGAGACCGTGACAACTCAATTTGTGCACCGAAGAGTAAAGTAGTTCCTCACTCTCCGTGGGATCGACCCTAGCTTGCCACTAAGACTAGCCAGTCCGGTAGTGGGCTCAGGAGCGTGTATTTCCATCTGGGGCATACACAGGTATTTTGATCGTACCACACGACGGGTGCGTATCAAGGTGGTAGCCGAAATTGAGGCCAAGGGGAGGGTTTTGGTCTCCAAAAATCCTCATATAGGTGGAATTAGAAATGGAAGGCTAAGATTGAAACTTGCCCCCAAAGTAAGGAAGGTGGATTGTGGAAGTGACATGTCTCCATGGATGGACTAGTTGAGAGAGTGACAAGTGTTCTCTTCTAAGACTGTGGTCCCCACATTAAATGCAGTCTAACTACATATTGTACTTTTACTGAAATCGGCTAACACACACATTCTTCTTCCGATATGAACGATTTTGAACTCAAAACTTATACCAAAGTTCATGAAATTTCAGCATTCACAACATACTAAAATTTGGTGAAAAACGGACAACTTTCGATTTTTCACTAAAAGACGAAAAACTGTGTTTTTGACCCAAAAACCAGAAATTCGACTTTTCATGCAAATCATTGCAACAATTCACATTCTCATGCACACATAGGTCACATAAGATCATATCAACATGCACTTCACATAATCTTGCTTTCATTCACCGAATTTCGCAAATTCAGAAAAAAGGCTATTTTGGGAAACTTTCCTTTTATGGAAACTTTCTATTTCTGGAAACTTTATACTTTAGGAAACTTTGAGAGACGGGGTGTTACATTCTACCCCCCTTAAAGAAATTTCATCCCGAAATTTGCATACCTTTAAGAAAAGCTCGGGATACTTCTGACGCATCTCACTTTTTAATTCCCAAGTCGCTTCTTCAAGATCGTGGTGATTCCACTTGATCTTAACTTGAGGAATTTCTTTAGTTCTAAGCTTATGAACTTTTCTATCTAGAACCAACTTAGGTTCTTCAACATAGCTTAGATCAGGCTTTAGGACTACTTCCTCTTGCCTAATCACGTGTTTCGGATTGAACACGTATTTTCTTAACTGCGATATATGAAACGTACTATGAGGGTTCCCAAACTTGGCAGCAACGCCAACCTATAGGCCACGGCTCCGATCCTTTCTAGGATCTCAAAAGGACCTATGAATCTAGGTTTTAGCTTGCCTTTGATACCAAAACGATATCCCTTTGGAAGGTGAAACCTTTATAAACACCTTATCGCCCACGGCGAATTCTAACTCGGTTCTTCTAACATCAGCCTAAGACTTCTGCCGATCCTAAGATTTTTTTATCCTTTACCTTATTTGAAGAACTACGTTAATCATTTCTGCTATCACTTCTTGACCTATTACTTTTCTTTCTTCAACTTCATCCCAGTAAAGCGGAGATCTACACTTCTTTTCATACAAAGCCTCGTACGGGGACATACCAATCGTTTCTTGATTACTATTATTTTAGGCGAACTCGATAAGAGGTAAATATCGCTCCAATTCATCTCCTCGGCCCAACACTACAGTTCTGAGCATATCTTCAAGGATTTGAATCATTCTTTCTGACTGACCGTCAGTTTGGGGATGATATACCGTACTAAAGTTCAACTCTGTTCCCAATTCTTCTTGGAAACTCTTCCAAAATTTTGACGTAAACTTTGAATCACGATTAGAGATGATTGAACTAGGGATTCCATGCAAACACATAATCTCTTGAACGTAAATTCTGGCCAACTTATCGGCACCATACATCACTGGGATTGGAATAAAATGGGCAGTCTTTGCGAGTCTATCCACAATTACCCATACTGAGGTGTTGCCTTTCTTCGATCTAGGCAAACCTGTCACAAAGTCCATCGTGACTTCATCACCATTCCACACAAGGATCTTGGGAGGGTGTCACTTACCAAACGGTTGTTGGTGCAAAATCTTGACTTGCTGACAAGACAAACATTTTTTGACAAATGAAGCTACGTCCCGCTTCATTCCTTCCCACCAAAAACTTCCATTCAAATCTTGATACATCTTTGTACTTCCTGGGGGTGTGGTGTAGGGCGTATTCTGAGCCTCGCTCATAATATCGTTCCTTAACTTCTTGTCCTTTGGCATACACAACCTTTCATGAAATAGCAGTGCGTTATCGGCTGCTTCTCGGAAATCTTCGGCTCCATCCTTTCAGATTTTAAGCCTTAAACCTTCTAACTTCTCGTCTTTTCTTTGACCTTCTATGATTTTGGTTCTCAAATTAGAAGCTATCACCATAGCTGTGATACCTGCTTCGTTGTTTGAGGCGGCAGAATCACCTCGATTCTCATTCCTTCAAACTCTCTTACTAACTCTTCTTCTTGAGTGAGTAAGAATCCTAGCTCAGACTTACCCTTTCTACTCAAGGCATCTGCGACCACATTTGCTTTTCCTGGATGATAGGAAATTTGAACATTGTAGTCTTTCACTAACTCAAGCCATCTTCTTTGTCTCATGTTGAGCTCCTTCTGCTCGAAGAAATACTTCAGACTCTTATGGTCGGTGAAGATTTCACACCTTGCTCCGTAGAGATCATGTCTCCAAATCTCCAGCGTGTGAACGATGGCTACTAACTCTAAATCATGAGTCAGATACTTATCCTCATGCGGTCTTAACTGACGTGAGGCATAAGCAATTACTTTTCCTTCTTGTATTAACACGCATCCTAACCACTTCCTGACACAACCGTGAAGATAATGAAATTTCCGCTTCGGGCACGGCTAGCACTGGAGCAATGGTTAGCTTCTTCTTTAAACTTTTGAAAACTCACTTCGCATTCTTTACTCCACTTAAACTTTGAATCTTTCTTTAACAGTTGAGTCATTGGTTTCACTATCTGCAAAAATCCTTCAATGAATCTTCTGTAATATCCTGCCAACCCTATGAAACTTTTAACTTCCTGAGGCGAGGTTAGGGATTTCCATTCTTGAACGGCTTTAACTTTGGTCGAGTCAACTTTGATTCCTTCTGTGGACATAACGTGTCCACAAAATTGGACTTCTTTCAACCAAAACTTACACTTACTAAACTTGGCGTACAACTTCTCAGCTCTTAACTTCTCTAGCACTATAGTAAGTACTTTTCATGCTCCCCTTCGTTCTTCGAATATACGAGGATTTCATCGATAAAGACGATCACAAAACTATCAAGGTACTCATGGAACACACGATTCATTAAATTCATGAATACAATAGGCGCATTAGTCAATCCGAGTGGCATTACTACAAACTTGTAGTGGCTATATCTCGTTCGGAACGCCGTCTTTGGAATATCTTCCTGACGAATCTTTAACTTATGATAGCCTGACCTTAAATAGATCTTCGAGAAAACACCTACTTCTTTGAACTGGTAAAAAAGGTCATTTATCCTTGGAAGGGGATACTTATACTTTAACGTCAACTTGTTGAGCTCTCAGTAGTCAATGCACATTCGCAGACTTCCGTCCTTTTTCTTCACAAATTGATGGTGAACTCTAAATGTATATCCGGTGGCAGTCCTGGAAGGACTTCTGGAAACACATCTGTGTATTCCCTAACCACGGCGTCATCTTCTATCTTTCGCTCTCGATCTTCATACTTGTTGAGATACACTAGGTACGCTTGTGCTCTTTTCTTTTTGAGAAACTTACCTGCTTGCAATGTGGAGATGATTGGCATCTTCCTTCGATTACACTCGATTATGAAGAATTCGGTCGGCTCCTTTCCAAGCTGTTGGAAAGAGATCTTCCTCTTATCACATCGAATGGTGGGCCGAATTCTTAGTCAACCAATCCATTCCAAAAATATATCCACGTCGCACATTTGCATGATATTCAGGGATCTAGCAGACATCTTAAGAGATTTCTACTACGAAATCTAGGTTCAGGCAAACATAGTTCACAAAAGTGCTCAAACCTAAAGGGGTTGCCACACTAAGGCCCTTACTTTCGTTTCTCTACATTCAAGCCGAGGGTTTCTACGCATGCACAAGCTATAAACGAATGCGAGGCACCAGTATCAAACAAAACGATAATGGGCACGCCCTTTGAAGATCCCATAACTATGAGATTTTCCCTGGTTCTTGAACTCCAGCTTTTGAGTCCAACTGCGAACACCCTCTCGTAGTGTTGCTGTTTCATTTGGGGGTGGTGGCGGCTGCTTGAAGCGGCGGTTGCCGGCGACAATCACAATTCTTGTTAAGACGGTGGAGAAAACAACTCCATGGCCTTCAAGCTGCTACGAGTTTGTGTTAATCGTAGCAAGCCTAGGAACAATTTGTTATCATGTTCATATAAATCGTACAATTTCCCAATAGTCCAAGTACGAAGCCAATCCATTTGCTACCACGTTCATGAATATCGTAATAAATAACAACATATTGCTACGATTTTCATGAATCTCGTTAGCATCAAATGATGTTCGTGTGACGAAATTATCAGCTTCTAGTACGATTTATATATATCGTAGCACGTTTGTATCAGAGCAAACAGTTATTACCACAATTTATTTATTTACCTTGCTACATTTTTTATAGATCCATGCCAAGCAACCAAGAACATCTCGAGATAGACGACGACAATATATTAAATATAGCAGCAGCATCGGTAGCCGAAGCATTTAATATTCTAGATGATGGGTCCAAGTTTCGATCTACACCTGGTACGATTTGCATAAATTCGTAACATGCACTTCCACTCTAGTTACATAAGATTAGGAAAATATTAGTATAATGTTTTATAAACAGGACCCTACACAAAATGTTGCTCAAGAAGATGTTAGTGACACACAGATGAATGTTGTCTATGATTCTTTGCTCGAGTTGTTGCCCCACCAAGCACAACAACAACGGCTGAAACCTCGATTCAAGCTCTGCAAGTACACGAACCCGAGGCCTCCGTTCAAGCTATGCAACCAATTTGAATACAAGACCCATTAGGCAAAGATTCCCTCAGCAGCTTGTCGGAGTCGATTCCTAGTTGATGATGTACGCCCACGGCGTGATGGTTTCGAAGCATTCTTGAAAGCTAAGACTGAAAAGTAAGTTTAAATTTACAAGTTTTATGTTATAAATATAAGCCTTATAAAATTTTGCATTACTTAATATACCCTTCATAAAATAGGAAGAATGTTGGATTACAATTAGGCCGTCGCCACTGAATTCTTCGAGAGCTTACTAAATCCAGAAAAACTACTTTACAACGATCACATCAACTGCTACTCAGTTATTATGGTCGCGAATCCAACCATCGTTGGCTTGGGAGATATTCACGATAATGTCTGCCATTACAACCACTGATTTCATGTATGTTAGGATTATAGTAATATGGTACATGCTATAAACTTATGTAATTGGGTACAATGTACGAGATTTGTATAAATCGTAACATCATACTACGAAATTTGAAACATCGTATCTTATATCACTATACGATATTACAATATTTCAAATATCGGTACATCCTCTAAAAATTATACATCGTGAATGATGTTATGACTTTCATTATATTGTTGCATCTTAACGTATTATTTTTGTCACAACTCCGAATTCAAGTGTGTAGGAACGACTAGAATCCATTGGACAGTGATGGTGAAACAATAGAAATAAACACAACTCAACAAAGGAACATGCTCAGGGAACAAGGGAATATAGTTTGAAAGCGATAACAAATAATAACATGATTTCAAATCTTAACTCAAGAAACGAGCATTGTAATCTATATCAATAGAAATCGGGGGAAATAGGAAATAGTATTGAGCACAAGGCTCATTGTATCATCACACATCAAAGTATAAGTTTTGAAAACAATAAAACATTGTTGTTGCAGCGGAATAACATACTCCAGTCCCAACAATTACATGTATGAAGACATGCAATTGCAAGCTTAAACCAAAGACTCGACTTATTAACACACACTGTCGAGCAATCCGCACCATCCACATCTGAGCTAACCTACATGTTTAGAAAACACATGAAGGACCTGAGTACTTTGTACTTAGTGAACACATGCCAAATACAATTTAAAACTTGCTCGATAAAGCTATATAATTGAACTTGCCTTGTCACTGCATCACAGGTGTTAGTACAGTTAAAACATTTTACTTGTGAATGCAAAAACATTTACTTTTTTGAAACGACCTGCACAGTCAACATATATATAACAGTAGGTATGAATCAATCTACCACATCATCTTTGTGTCGAGAAGTAGGCCTCCTTTTTAAACACTGTGATTGGCCTAACCGAAGCAAGGCTCATAGCCGCCTCAAATAATTCAATTAACAACACGTGTGTTCTTGTCTCACACAGGATAATAACTCAAGTAGATGATCAAATCATACCAAAACTTAGATAAATGGCAAGTCAATTAATTAAAACTCACGTAATAATTAATAAGTAATAACATTAATAATTCTCGATTTATAAAGCCCACCTAACTGACAAGGATTAGTCAGGGCAAACTTCTTCTTCTTCCTTCGCTACTTCTCGGTTCCACTCGTTCCTTCAAGAATAACATCTTATAAGAACGAGTCTACTTTATCAAAAAATGAAACGAGTTCTAACGCTCGACTAAAGGACTTCTATTTGACTCAAGTTTCTTCAACTTATCTCAACTCGACTAAATCTTTCTCGATTTCTTGACTCTACTCAAGTACTAAACCAACAGACTTCTCAGACTTGGAACAGTTAACTCGATAACATCAAACAAATCACAAAAATCGAGAATTCACTATTCACTCCATAAACTTTGTATTTCTCGATTTTTTCAATTCAAACGAACTCAAAAAAATTACGAGATTAATTCTCGACAATCTTAAACACAATTCATTCACTATGCGGACTTTCACATCAAGAATCAGACATTCAAAGATAGGTAAATGACTGATTTTGACAAATAGACGAAAAAAGAAAATTTTTCCAAACATCTCAGAATAAACTGCAGGGTTTGAGTACTGGTTGGACTTGCCAAACCTTTGGTGCTTGTTCGGACACTGATTAGAGAAGTGTCCTACTTGCCTGCACGTATAACAATTGTTACTTCCAGCTTGGCATATCCCTAAGTGTGTCTTGCCACACTTGCCATAAAAGGAATAGCGTTGATCTCCATTCACTCCTTTACCATGACTCGGAAACTGAGTCTTTAGCTTTCCTTGGCTTCTTTGCTTATGTTCTTGACCTTTCCTTGGTTTCTTATTCTATTGGCTTCTATGATTCCATTTCCCTTTTCCTTTTAGATACTGGCCTTGACTAGAGTTCTGAGGGTTTGCAGCTGTCGGGTTTGGGCACGGAGGTGCCGTCACTTGAATCGGCTTCTCAGGTTGCATTGCCAGTTCCATATCGATTGCTTAGTTAAGCGTTTCAGTGCACGTTAGATTTTTCTGACTAGCTAGTACGACTCAGAATTCTTGCCTTAGGCCGTTCCGAAACGACTCGCTTATTTTCTCGTCAGTATCAACTTTGTCTTCAGCATAACGAGCCAAACCACAAAATTCTCGATCGTAGTCTGCAACAGACTTTTTTCCTTGATGAAGAGCTGCGAACTCTATCGCCTTCTGCTTTCTGTAGCTTCTTGGTACGTACTTCTCGAAGAGTGCTTTCTTAAAATCTTCCCAAGTCAATTCCTCTAGTTGCTCGGGGGTTATCATTCTTTGCTTTGCTTCCCACCAGAAGTCAGCTGAGCCTTTAAGTTGGTACATCATACACAACAAACGTTGTTTGTCTTCGA